>PVJX010003128.1:0-23224 GCA_004027295.1 Dolichotis patagonum
ATTATTATGTGTCTGGGTGTAGTTTTATTTTGGTTATGGCTGTTTGGAGTTATATATGCTTCACTTATCCAAATGTCAGTTTCTCCTCATGTTTGGGAAGTTTTCAGCTATTACTTCTATAAATATCCTCTTGATATTATTTGGGCTGTCCCCTTCTTTTTCATTTATCCCTATTAATCTTATTATTTTTCTTTGCATCATCTTGCAGCTGTTGAATTGTTATTTCCTGATTCTTTGTTATTTTTAAAAGATCTTGTCTTTCCTGTTCACTGGCTGCAATCTTATCTTCAAGGTCTGAAATTCTAGCTTCACTTTCGTTGAGGCAGTTTTGGCAGCTTTCAATAGCATTTTTGATTTCCTGTATATCTCTTTGAATCTGCTTTATGTATTCTGTTTGTTTCTTATAGTGTTCATTCAGGGATTCTGTTTGCTTTGTTCCTGTAATGTTTTAGCTGTGTCTTCACTAGATGTGTTCACTATTTCTTTCACTATTTTTGTCAATTCTTCTTTTACCTGAGCAAGTATTTCTGATTTGAATGTCTCCATAGCTTTCCCTAGTTGCATCTTTATTTCATTTGATATCATTTCAGACATTTCAGGTGTATGGCTTCTTTTTTCTTCTATGTACATGGCCTCTAAGCTTTCTTGTGGTGGGCTGGAACTTTGAGCCTGCCTTTTGGTCTTTCCTTTTGTCATTTTTCTATATTTCCTTGCTTTTGAGCAGTGTTCCAAAGATTCCTCTGGATGTGTGGCGAATTACCTATTGCACCCTCAGTTCCTGGAGCAAGGGTAGCTCCCCCACAGGCTCTTGACTCCCTAAATTGAAAGGTGGAAGCTGGGCCTCATAAACTGAGTCCCATGGAATCTTGGGCCACAGTCCCACGTCCTAGAGGGTGAGTATGATCTCAACCACCAGGAGTGCTGGTTTTAATCTCTCCCCAGGCCAGCCCACACCAGGCCGTCAGGCCACCAGCTCAGCCTCCACCTCCCGAACTGAGAGAAGGCCTCTGGGCATGGTACACTAAGGCTGTGGATCTTCCGGCATTCGGTCCAGTGTACCTGGTAGCTAGCCCAAGCTCAATTATCTGGAGCACAGCTCGCCAGCTGTCCACGAGCCTGCCTTGGGGCAGCAGGACTCACCTCTCAGGGTTCTAACTCCCCTCTGCAAGCTCTTGGCTCCCTAATTTGTAAGGCAGATGCTGTGCATGGTGGACCGGAGCCCGTGGAACCTCGGGCTGGGCCGCCATCCTGTGTCCCAGGGGTACTGTATGTTTTACCGGGCCTCCGTCCCTGGCTCGGCCTCCACCTCCCAAACTGAGAGAAGGCTGCTGGGTGTGGTGCACTAAGGCTGTGGAGCTTCTGGGACTTGGTCCAGTGTACCTGGTAGCTAGCCCAAGCTCAATTTTCTGGAGCACAGGTTGCCAGCTCTCCAGAAGCCTGCCTTGGGGCGGCAGGACTCACCTCACAGGGTCCTAACTCCCCTCTGCAGGCTCCTGGCTCCCTAAGTTGTAAGGCGGATGCTGGGCATGGTGGACCGGAGCCCGTGGAACCTCGGGCCGGGCCGCCATCCTTTGTCCCAGGCTGGTCTCTGGGAGGTTCCCTGGGGGTGAAGGGCGGGCCTAGGGGTCCCAAACAGTCAGGCTGAGATGCTGGTCTCCGCCAAGTTCCCAATCCCAAACAGACCAGGCTGAGATGCCGGTCTCCGGGAGGTTCCCTGCAGATGAAGGGCAGGCCTACAGGTCCCAAACAGGGTACTGGGGATTGAAATCACAACCTCACACTTGCCAGGCAGGCTCCATGCCACTGAGCTATTTCCCTGAACCTTTCTTTTTGCCTTGTTCTTTTTTATCATTAATTGTTGTAGCACTGAAGATAGAAACAAGGGCCTCATGCATGCAAGACATGTACTCTACCACTGAGCTACATCTCTAGTCCTTTCTTCTTTTCAGTTTTTACTTTAAGACATAGTCTAAGTTACCCAGGCAGAATTCAAATTGAGGATGCTCCTACCTCTACCTCCCTCAGTACTGAGTATGGGCGTGTACTACTGTGCCCAGCTTTTTCGTTCCTTATCAAGAGATTCTTTTTTGTAGAATTTTCTGTTCCTTTCTTAATGCTTGAGAAGTATCAAGATCATTGTGTCAGAATGTTGTAGCTTGTAATTTGAAGGAAGGGGTTGGGGAATGTCTTGCATCATGTTCAAGGTGTGTCTGGGGAGCTTGCCATGTATTACAGCTGTGTCTAGATGACTCCCCCAAGCCTCATGTGGTCATAGTGGGGCTTTTCAGAGATGGCTAGCCCTAAAGTGTGTGATTCTGAGATCAAGGATGTGTGATTACTAGATTAGTCCACAGATAGGTTTGGCACTGTTTGGGGTACAATTAAGGGTGCCCCACCCTGAGTGTGCTACCCAGGTAGCCTGGATAACATAAAGGACAAAAATGGTTAGTGCTTATCATTTTGCTTGTCATTTGCTGCTTGTTGTGGTTAATACATTGTGTCAATTCTAGAAGTTTAGAATACTTCTAGAATTAGCATTGAGACTAAGAAATCCAGCCTAGATAGTTTAGCAATTTAGCAACTCCCTATCTCAAAATTTTAAAAAAGCAGGGGGGCCCTCAATGTGGATTCAATCACTAGTACCACAAAAAAGATTGTAAGAGATTTAAACTGGGTGTGATGGCACACGACTATAATCCTAGAATCTAGGAGGCTAAAGCAGGAGGATCAGCATGAGTTTAAGGACAGCCTGAATTACATAGTGAGACCCTGTCTCAAAAAGGCAAAAAACAGAGATTTAAGAGGTCAAATCAGTAACTTTTTTGTCTCCTATTTACACATAACTGCAATATTGACCTATATGATGTTGTCTGGAGTTTCTTCAAATAATTTAAGTGAGGAAAATAGTGAACAAAAGTCAGTACAAAACCAAAGACAAGTCATAAGTGGCCTTTGTTTTGGTATTTTCACTACATAGGGTCTCACTACATAGCCCAGGCTAATCTAGAACTCATGGCAACCCTCCTGTCTCAGTCTAAGTCTGTGATTATAAGTTTATACCATCATGCCCAGCTAAGTAGATAATTTCTCAAGTTGAGTGATGGGTTTGTGGGGCTACATTCTCTACACGGAACTAGATGGAACAAATGGACAAAGGTCCTAGACTAGTGGATGGGTGGGGCAATGCTAGGACAGGAGAAAAAACAGGTGAAACAATCTGTTTTAGGGCTTACATTCTGAGGACACAGACCAAAAAACCCCAAGGAAACAAGTGAGTTTTAAGACAACATGACAAAGAACAAAATGGTGATAGTGTGTGTAGAGATGAGAGGACAGGACCATCTCCAGGGGCACATATGAATAATGGTCTATGAAAATGCTTCACACTCTACTTTTCCTCTTCTACTTATAAACAGATCTAAATTAAAGGCCATTAGTATTTGTTGTAAGGAAAATATTTCGAACTGAAAGCTTTTGATTCCACCCTCCTCACTTCCTTAAAAACTCCGAATGTTGAGGCCATTATTCAAGACTTCTGAAGTACAGCCAATTCAGGACTAACTCCTGAAGCCTCATGAGTCCCTTCTTAGACAGCTATCAAGGCACAAGCCTGTTAATTCTAACATTCACAAGTTCAAGTCCATCCTGGGCAATTTTGGGCTTTAGTGAGACCCTGTCTCAAAGTAAGTATGGACTGAGGATGCAGCTCCATGCAAAGGCCCTTGCTTGATACCCACTTTGGGATATCGCCTTGGCAGGGTTCTCCTCACCTACCACCTAGTCTCTATAGTCCCCTTTTTCTCTGGCTACAGCGTTTCCACTTTTGGGGCTCCCAGCAACCCTGCTCCCTGGCCAAATATAAAGCAGTGCTTTGAGATAGTTTAAATCCTATGAGCATGTAAGTGTTATTGGGCTATCTGCTGCTACATTCCCAACACCCTGAAGTGTGTTGAACAGTTCATGTTCCGTAGTTATCTGATGAAAAAAGTTCCTAAAGCCACTGAGAAGGTAAACTAGACACATATCTAGGTGTTTAAGTACGTGGTCTACAACTAGGAAACTTGGGACTGCAACAGCAAGCAGTAACACCAAAACAACACCCAGGATTTGGAGGCAGATTTTACTTCACATGCACTGATGGAGATCATTTGCAGAATATCAGGCCTTGATTTCTGGTGATCTAGGGCTTGTATTGGATAAGCAGTAGGAAATATGGAGAAAGGCTTGTCAATTGGGGTCTGGTTTATACAATGTGCATCACAGCAGTGCATCACAGCTGTTTCAAAGAGACAGGAGCAACTGGATATGGAACAGGAACTATTATTACCTGGGCAACTAAGAAATTGAAGCACACTGGCTGGGGTGCAGAGACTGTGGGATTTTGTTATAGTATGTCCTTTCACACAAGTAAATATTACTACTTCCTGGTCCCAGATGGACAGGCTAGGGGTGCACAGCTCAGTGCTAGGGCACCGCCTAGCATGCACAATGGCCTAGGTTAAATCCCCAATACCACACACACACACACACACACACACACACACACACACGCTGCATGCTACACAGACAGCCAAGCTGTTCCAAATTATCCAAGAGTAAAACTTTTTCACCTGAAAAGGGGGGGGGGTGTTTTGTTATGGAACTGGAAATTGAACGTGGGACTTCCACACTGGGCTATCATGTTATTTTTTGGCAGCATCTCACTAAGACACTAAATTGTTCAGGCTGGGCTCAAATTTGTGGTCTTCTTGCCTCAGCCTCCAAAGTGGAGATTGATTATAGGTGCATGCCACCAGAAATAGCTCAAATAGTCTTTCTAGTCCTTAGAAATAAAGCCAGGAAAAAATTATAAGAAAACCTCTTAACATATAAAGAGAATATTAGCCACCTTGTTTGATCCTTTCTGTTTGTTTTTTAGCCAGGGTCTTGCTGTGTAGCCCAGGCTGGCCTCAAACTCCAGACAATCTTTTTGACCTTGCCTTCTGAATGCCGGGATTACAGGTGTGCACCACCACACCCCAATTAACATTCTTTGAAGATATGATGAATTTAAGTACAACTGCCTTCCTGGATAAAGCCAACAAATATTTTGGTTTCCTGAAGGGAAAAAAAAAAAAAAAAGAAACGAAGAAAAAACTCTTGGTTTGAAGTACAGGAATTCTTTGCTGGTAGCTTGTCAGGCTTCTCTACTTACGGTGCTTTTAGGATAGGATGGAAGACTGCTTATGTTCTGTACAGCAATGTGGAAACTTAAACATTCATAACATAATGAAACAGGACCTAGACTTTTTGGTCCCCCTGGGTCCGCTCCTCACTTGACTTTGCCACAAATCCATTCCTCCCTTCATCTCCAGGACAGTGCTCTGGACTCAAAGGGCTCAAGCAAGGTCTTCAGATTACCAACAGCTGCCAGCGACGATCTAGGAAATTCATCTCCTGCATGACGCTTTGGGGTATCTTTGGGACACTCCCACAGAAACCCTGTAACCCCCAGTGAGCGTCTTCTGTCTCCCCAAAAGGGGTTCAGAGGTTGGAAGGGCCCTCGAATGCCAGTGACTATGGAAAACTAGGGCTAGGAAGTCTGTTCTCCATTTAGCTGAGACCCAAAAAATCAGTACTTGTCGCTCTTCCCCGACCACCTTCCCCTCTGCCGCTCCAACCTCCTGTAAGTCAGTCAGACAACTTGGGCGCACCCTACCAGCGAGGACAACTCCTTTCCAGAGAAGCCCCCAGCACTGGACCGGGCCAAGACCACTGCCCAGTCGGGCCGGCAGGACGCGCTCCCAGGACGGCGGGCGGCCGCACACTAGTCGTGCTCCCCGCGCCACAGCAGAGCCCAAGGAGCGCAGCCGTCGGCAGGCCCAAGCCGCGAGCCTCCCGGGGAAGGAGCCGCGAGGGCAGCCAGCGGCCGTCTTTAGCCCACAGGACCGCGCCGCGGAGCCGGAAGAGACCGCCGGCCCAGCCAGGCCCAGCCTGCCGCCAGCCGCCCCGCGGCGCCCGCCTCTGCTCGCGAGCTTCCTGCCCGGGCGCCTTCCACGCGGCGCCGCGGCGCCCCAACCCCCGCCGCGCCCGAACCGCACGGGGCCCACAGGGGCGCGGCGCACCACACGCCCGCGGATGGAACGCGCCGGGCGCCCGCGCCCCTCCTCCGCAGCGTCCCCTCGCGGCCCGGACAGACGCGGGGCTGAAGACGGCCTCGGCGTGTCTTTGTGTTTGTACACAAGGCACTGGGCCGCCAGGAGGAGGGCGCGGGCGGCGCGCGGGGGAGGGGCGAGCGCGCGCCAGCGAACCGGCGCGGGGGGGAGGAGCGGAGGCGGGGCGCGAGCGCCGGGGTGGGGCGGAGCCGAGCCTTCCCTCCATTGTGTGTGATTGGCTGGCGTACGGCGCGGGGGCGGAGCGCGTGTGTTGGGGGCTAGCCTCAGTGTCAGCCATCTTTCAATTGTGTTCGCAGCCGCTGCCGCGCCACCGTCGGTCTCTAACGCCAGCGCCGCCTCTCGCTTGCCGAGCTCCAGCCAAAGGAGAAGGGGGGTAAGTTTCCCCGTCTGCCCGCCTCCCACAACCGATTCCTGCTTGCCGCCGGCCCCGCGGTGGGCCAAGGCGGTGTGGAGACGGGTCCTACAGCCCCTCTGGCTTGGTCCACAAACTTTTTGGCCCAGAAATGGAGGTGAGGAGCGAGTTCTCCTCGGTGGCGGCGGCGGCTTCTCCCCGGCTCTGCGCCTCAACCCACCGCTCCTCCGCCGCGACGCGTAGCCTGGGCTCCCTCCGCCTTCTCCTGCGCCAGGGCTGCTCTTTCTTTGACGAAAGCCCGCCCGTCGTCCCCTTCTCGGACCTGGGACCCTCTTCAGGACCCCCGGGGCCTCCGGGCTGCTGTTCCCCGGCCCGGGCCTCAGTTTTCGGGCGGGAAGAGGGGTGGAAGTCGCCGCCACTTCCCAGCCTGGGGTAACTCGCATTCTGCTGCCTCTCCACAGTTGTTGCTGAGCTTCACCATCTTGTCTCTCTTTGGTCACCGACCATATTTTTCCCGTTTCTCTCTTCCCCATTTTAAAAAGGGAAGAAAAAAAAATTTTTTTGAAAGAATGGCACTTTCCCCCGTTTTCTGAGAAACAGAAACTTGATGCATTTGAAATGCAAAAAAAAAAAAACTTTTGCATTTGGGAAGGTGGCACGTGGCAGGGGATTGGATATTTTCGAACGATTTGGTGTTTTGTCTCTGGAAGGGAACCGGATCCGTTTTGCGATTGTTTCCATTTTGCCCGCGCTGGGGCGGCGGTGGTGCCCGCGCGAGGCGGCAGGGAACCCGGGCCGGGACCGCGAACCAAAAGTTTACGCGGAGCCCGGGTGAACCGGACGGCCGGTGTCGCGTTAATTAAACCTGGGTGCGGGTTACTTGCTTTGCGAGGGCTGTGAGGGCTAGACGAGAACGGTGCTTTGTAGATTGCTCATCGGGGTAGCTGTTCCTGTTTTTCGGGACTCTTTGTTTTTGTTTTTTTTTTTTGTCAATACAACTGAAAATGCAAAACCAAGTATGTTTTATGATATTTACAGCAATCTATCAACTGCCAGGCGCTAGAGGGGCCACCAGTGGGAGAATCGCAAACCTTTTTTGCTGTAATTTGACTCGACATTTCGGTGGTGTCTTCGTTCTTTTGACTTGTTTATGGATCTAATGTTTACAGATATTTCTAATTTATGCTTTAATTAAAGCGAATCAGGTTTTCCCCCCTGTTTGTTGTTCAAAAATTGGCTTTTTGAGAGACGTTTAATTAATGCTAAAAATTTTCTAGTACTAGAGTTTGTTTGAAAGAGTCATATTTGGGCGCTAGACGCGATCTGCACCGTTTCAAATTATGTAACATTACGGGCTTTATTTTTTTCTATTCTGGTCGTAGTTTCCAGGTTGGGGAGGGTGTTAGTGTCAGGAAGACTTACACGTTTAATAGTTGTTTATGGTGATTTGTTTTTTCTTTTTTAATGCTGGTATGTCAGTAAGGAGGACCCTGTACCATGGCTCGTACCAAGCAGACTGCCCGTAAATCCACCGGTGGTAAAGCGCCCAGGAAACAACTGGCTACAAAAGCCGCTCGTAAGAGTGCGCCCTCTACTGGAGGGGTGAAGAAACCTCATCGTTACAGGTATTAAAAAAGAAAAAAATGGTGAAGTCTCCACAAGTGTTCATGTATTCTGACAAAAGAATGAGCTAGCAGTCAAAGGTTTTGCTTTAGGGAAACTAATGTTTTCCCCTTAGACTATTTACTTCAGCTAGATATTTATATGTATATAATTTAGTGTCAGGTCTTATTGGAAACATTTAATTTTAAACCCATAGGCTGAACTAGAGGCCTGAGGAGACCTAATATTATCACTGATAATGTTAATGGGGTATATTAGAGTTTTAATTCGCTGTTAGTAATTTATTTTAACTACTGAAGTGTTTTTTAAATACACTTTGGAATATCCTTCCTTGCTCATGGTAAAATAATAATCAAGTTGAGAAAATAATAAAGTCCCCATCCTTCATTTACTTGTTTAATCTATTTCCTCCTTTATTAGTGCATTCAGTTTTGACCTAAGCAGTGTTATTAAGGACATCTGCCATTAGAGGGCAGAAGTTGTCCACACAGGCAGACTACAATTTAGTTAGCTTAAAATAAAAGCTTATACAGTAAAACAAGTAAGTCAAACTTAATGGTAAATCCTTTGTAGACAATAATAACTAATGGAGAGTTTTCAAATTCTGTTACTCGCAAAAGATGAAAAGATGATAGTCTACAGTTCTGGGAAATCAAACTTAATTACGCTAACTGTATTAGCACATTGTGTTATTTTGGTAGGTCTAAGGGCAAAACAGGGTTTTGATAAGCTCCTTGTCACTTAATGCCTTTTGTTTTCCATTATTGAGTATGGAACCCAGGGCTTTCCCACCAAGCTGTATCCCCAGCCTTTTTTTTTTTTTTTAAATTTTTATATATGTTCATGACAGGGTTTCTGCTGTTAGCTCAGGTTGGCCTTGACTCAATATGTAGCAAAGCTGGCCTTGAATTTGAAGCAATCCTCTTGCCTCAGCCTCCCAAGTGCTAAGATTATAGGTGTACACCACCATGCCTTGCTTATTTTTAATTTTAAGACAGTCTTACTAAGTTGCCCAGGTTGAATTCAAAGTTGGAATCCTCCTGCCTCAGCTTCCCAATGCTAGGATTACAGAGATATGTCACCATGCCCAGTTTGGTATCATTTTTAATAGACTTGAGCGGCACATGGTGGCATATTCCTGTAATCCGAGCAGGTGGCTGAGGCTTGAGGATCACTGAGAGTTTGAGGCCAACCTGGGCTACATAATGACTTCAAGGCCAGTCTGAAAACAACAAAAAAATAGACTTGAATGTTCAGGTAATAAATTAATCAGGTTTGATACTGAAGCTGAAGAATAGTTGAACAGCTTAGTTTTTGAGATATTAATGCATTTCTTTAAAACCAATTACCCTTTTGTGTTATGTGTGTACCTGGTAAGTTTTTTCAATGCTGTTTTCTTTGTCATTGTTTTTAAGGCCTGGGACTGTGGCACTTCGTGAAATTAGGCGTTACCAGAAGTCCACTGAACTTCTGATTCGCAAACTCCCTTTCCAGCGTCTGGTTCGTGAAATTGCTCAGGACTTCAAAACAGATCTGCGCTTCCAGAGCGCAGCTATTGGTGCTTTGCAGGTAAGATTGCCAACAGGGAAGACAGCTCTTTTTTTGTACAACCATGTACCAAGAATGATCTGAAATCTCTGTATATGCGTCAGCAGTTAATCCTGAAAAATGGTTGAACCACTGGTGAAGAGTCTTCCAGAAGGTTAAGTTGTCCAGTACACATAGAAAATGGCACAGTCAGGGCTGGGGATTTAGCTCAGCCCTGCCTGGCACGTGCAAGGTTGTGAGTTCAATCCCCAGTACCTCCCCAAAAGGAAAGAAAAAAAATAGCACAGTCATAATATGAAGCCATTCTTTTAAAGTTTTAAGCATTGCATTATAAATAGTGTTCATAGAAAACTTCTAGACACTGTGGGGCATTAAAATACAGAACTAGATGTCTGTACATTTTGGTCACAGTGTCAAACTGTGACTAGCATAAAAGAACTGCTGGAATGTCCTGGAACTAAGGTGACAAATGCAGGTATAGAGAGCTTAGTATCTAGATAGGACAAGCAGCAATAAAAAATTATGCATCAGTAGCTGAGCATAGTAGCACGCATATGCTATCTCAGTGCTTGGGAGGCTGAGATTGAGGCAGATCTAAATAGCAAGACCTTGTCTGCACCAAAAAAATATATGAAGAAAAAGTAGCAACTGGTGATTAGATTTGATTGATAGGAACTAAAACAAGTAAAATATTAGACAAGCCATATGTAAGGTATAGTGGACATCAGTTATCTGAGTAACCTGTTTTATATCATGTGGTTGGCATTGTTTAGATCTCTTACCAAGTCAGAGCATGAGGGTAATTTAAAATGCAGTCCAAAATCTGGGAAGAAGTTCTAGAATGGTGGTAGGCCTATGGCACACATGTTATTTCAAGACAAAAGTGTTAGTGTATAGGTTGTTTTTTCTAGACTAAAACATGAGTGTTCAGGTTTAATTGCAGTGTTGGCAGTTTGCAATAACTGAGTGGGTTTGGGGTTGCAGGGCACTCATCTCTAAAAGGTTCACCATCACTGGTCTGGACCTTGTGCACATTCTATTGGAGGATTTTCAAGGCTGCTGTTGCTGTGCCTGGGTCTATATGTGAGAAAGATTTGATAGGTGGCTTCTACCCTGAAGTGTCATTGGTTGAGCTGTTTCTATGGTTAGTCTAAACTTCATTTGATTGGTGAATTCCAGGAATTAGGCATCCATTAAATTGTGGGTTGAAATTTCAAGTACTAAAATCATCCCTTGGGTTACTTAGAACTTTTTTTGTTTTAATAGCTGGTAATCTTCATTTCTTATTTTATTATTGAATCAGAAGCATTGCTAAGAATCTCTAGGTAAGTCTAAAACTGCCCATTTTGTTTGCTGGTTGTTAGCAGGACTATGCTTAAAGAACACAGCAGTGCATTTGGAAGTCCATTGTTTTTGAGTTTAGGTGTCGGTAACAAACATGTAAATGGAGGTTACTAAACATTCTGTATAAAAGATCCTTTTCTCTTTTTTTTGGCAAAATCCAACTTTATTTAGATTCACAACTTTTCACAGAAATATCCACCTTTTTAAAATTATTTGTGTGTAAACTTCTGTTGCTATTACTCATTTGTCATAAAGTGTAAGCAAAACGTTCACATGTGCCAATAGTTCTCTTACTTAGCATTAACTCTGATTTTTATTGGAGTAATTGTTACAAGCCTTTTTTTTTAATTACTACATTTTATTTTGTATTTAATTTTTTGAGCACACATTATCTCTTAAAGATAATAGAAGGGTAATTTGTTCTTGGAAGCAGGATAATAGAAAATAGCACTTGAAATAGAATTTCAAAGTCATTTTACTTCTGGCTTTAGAGTTATACAATTCACAACTTTTTAATCATAGTACTACTATTTGTCCATGGAGAATATACTCCAAGACACTTCATGGATCCATGAAACCACAAGTAGAAATACAAAACCCTGTACTTGATATGCTTTTTCCTATGTGCACATAATTGTGGTAAACTTAATGTTAGGCACAGTAGGAGTGTAACAACAGTAACCAGTGATAAAAATCGAACAATTATAACAATATACTGTTAGAGAAAGTTGTTTAAAATTCACATTTGGGGTTGCAGAGACCCGGGGTCTCACTATAGCCCAGGCTGGCTTTGAACTCAGGGTAATCCTCTTGCCTAACCCTCTTAAGTGTTGAAATATAGAGATACACACCTCCACACTTGGCTATGTATTGTTTACTTCTGGAATTCTCTGGAGTTTTCAAGACTATAGTTGACTGGAAAGTAAAACCATGCGTTTACTGCACTTAAAAAAAATTGATAAGGAATTTAGCCTTGACCCTTAATGTCTGAAGATTTGAAATTAAAGCACATTTATTTTGGTGAGGGGTACTGGGCATTGAACTCACGACCTCACACTTGCCAGGCAGGCACTTAAGCCACTGAGCTAAATCCCCATCCCCAGCACATTTCTATTTTTAAAAATAGGTACTGTTTGGAAGACAGAAGAGCCAGGCATCCAGTGTATTCAAAATGTCATAAATCAACATTGTTCTGCAGTTGGGAGGTTTTTTCTTTTTTCTTTTTTTTTTTTTTTTCTTGTGCCATTACATTTCTGTGCAATTCAAAATTACATTGAATCAGAATAATGTGTAAGTCTGTTACCCCAGCTACATGAAAGACTGAGGTACAGAATCCCAAATTTGAGGCCAGCCTGGGAAAGTCTATGAAAGTCAGTAATCTTGCAAAACTGAGCATACACAACCCACGCAAACAAGCAGCCAGATTCTAAGATGGCAGTTACGAGCCCCACATCAGAGCAGTCTGTAGATCATGGTACCCACTCTATGTGGCTCAGAACTATGGCACATGTTGGCTTTTTGTTTTTCGAGGTAGGGGCTCACTGCATACTGGCTTCAGACTCAAAGCAATCCTTTTGCCGTAGCCTCCCAGATGGTAGGATTACAGGTGTGTGTCACCATGCCTGGCTTAGCACCTGCTGACTTGTCCACATAGCTTTTCAGAGACGTAGTCTAGATGTGCATAATCCTAAAAGTGCTGGGTTAACATGACCCTGCCGGTTTGTGCCACTGTTGGTTCACGACCTCCATCACCAATGGGTTAAACACAACTAAACTGGTTTCTTCCTGGGCAGCTTCAGTTAAGTATCTGTGCATTGTGAATCCATCAGAGGAAGCTGCACTGTACCATGTTCTTCAGAGTTTTTAATCTGCTTATAGAATATCCCAAGAGTGATTCCCTGAGTATTAAAGAGTTGCTGAAAACCTTTGTAATGGGTGAGACATGAGGGATGAATTGCACAGAATAGATTTTTAAAACAAAGTGTTAAGATATAAAAATACAACAGCAACTATTAAGGGCCTGTGTGAGGACAATGCATTGGGAGTATACAGTGAGTTAATAACTTAAGAGCAGTGTTACTCACTTGAATGTTGAGAAGTCAGAAGTTGAAGGTTAATCATACTGAGGACATTGGTAAGAGGAGCACTTTTTAAATATATCTTGGAAAGAGAAACTTTTCCTCATAGAGGAGAGAAAGCCAAATAATATCTCATGTAATGCTCCAAATCCAAAACAGTTGGGTTGGTGACTATTACAAGGGTAATTTTATTTCAGAGTAAGTCAGCCAGGCTTGATGCTGCTTGCCTATGATCTCAGCACTTGGGAGACTGGGGCAGGAGGATCACTGTTGAGTGTGAGGCCAGCCTGAACTATATATATATAGCAAGAAAGTCAAAAAACAAACAAAAAAATAAAAAAGAGGAAGTAGATGTTTTAACTTTGAAAGGATTTTTCAGATTTTCACATAACAGAGATTTACTAATACCTTGAATTAATTTACACACAGTAAACATCAGTGTGGCTGATTCCTCCAGCAAACAAACAGCTTTGAGTAGTATTACAGATAGGAATGGGGAAAAGCAGGGATCTGTTTATGAGGGGGCAAGAAATGAGCAAGAAGCAAATACTTCGTAGGAGATGGCACATCTCCTTAGCATATAGATTGAAGTACAGAGAGCCCAGTTTATGATGTATGCTGGGACTTAAAAGTTTTATGCTTTATGCCTTTATATTGGTAAAACAGTAAATAAGCATCTCGTGAAGTACATTTTAAGTGTTCAGAAACCTTGTTTGAATTCGTTTGTATGTGTCTTTACCTGTTAGAAATAACACCACTAACAAGTTTTCTTGTTGCAGGAGGCAAGTGAGGCCTATCTGGTTGGCCTGTTTGAAGATACCAACCTGTGTGCCATCCATGCCAAACGTGTAACAATTATGCCAAAAGACATCCAGCTAGCACGCCGCATTCGTGGAGAACGTGCTTAAGAGTCCATTATGGTGGGAGACATTTCATGCTCAAAAAATTTTTTTCTCTTCTTCCTGTTATTGGTAGTTCTGAATGTTAGATATTTTTTTCTCATGGGGTCAAAAGGTACCTAAGTACACGATTGTGAGTGGAAAATAGGGGACGGAAATCAGGTATTGGCAGTTTTTCCATTTTCATTTGTGTGTGAATTTTTAATATTCATGCGGGGATGTAAAGCATTAATGCAAGTCGAAATGTTTCAGCGAACAAGTTTCAGCACTTCAACTTTATAACAATTATAAATAAAAATCTGTTAAATTTTTCTGGACAATGCCAGCATTTGGATTTTTTTAAAAACAAGTAAATTTCTTATTGACAGCAACTAAATGGTGTTTGTAGCATTTTTATCATACAGTGGATTCCATTCAGTCACTATACTTTTCTAACTGAGTTGTCTTACATGCTAGTACATGTTTTTAATGTTGTCTGTCTTTCTGTGCTGTTCCTGTAAGTTTGCTATTAAAAAACATTAAACTGTATCTGCTTTTGGTCTTTATTAATCAGACTTACTCATGAAAGTAATTCACTCTAAGTTTCCATATTTGAAATCTTTGTAGCATTGGTTGCTTTGGACATGTCACCCTGTGTAATTGAGGGATGTGAAAAGAAAACAAGCTACTGGCTATAGTTGTGATTTTTTAAACCTTGTAAATAGTGAATGTTCCCTGAAACCAGATCTTAACTGGGTAAGTGCTGCCTCTAAATCATTCTCAAACTTAGCAAGTTAACATGATTACTTGTAGATACTTAAAAGGTGCTGAAAGCATATTCGTGAACATACATTGCCTTGTTAAGCTCTATGCTTAATGTGTTGACTATCTTCAGATCAAAAGTCCATTGGACCTGGGTGTTGGTGGTGCACACCACACCCAGCACTTGGGAGGCTGAGGCAGGAGAGTTGCCATTAAGTTAAACCTAAGCTACATAGACCCTAAGCCAAAAAAAAAAAAAAAAGTTCATTGTTTATCTATTGTAAGATGTTTAATCCAAGAGTTACTCCAGCACTATTCATTAGCCCTGTTGTATTTAGTATTGTAATGATGAATGCCAAGTGAAGATGATGACCTTTTTAAGATCCGCAGAGTTCCTACTGTAGTGACATTAGTTCTAACAGTTGTGGTTTGAAACTGCTCTGGGTTGGACATGTAATGACTACAGAGAACAAGTTTGTTAGGTCCAGCATTTGGCTTGTGTCTCACTGGCTTTAGCAGTAACTTTACAGGTGAAATATCTTAAATGGGGAAATTAATGCAACTATTTTTAGAGCCTGTTTCTAATTTGCAGCATTTTTATACATCAGATAATACGTGACATCCTAGTTTTTAATGTGGTCCTTGAATATGCTTCTTTAGGCAAGGTCTGGTACTGCTCAGATTTTTAGGTAAGCACATCTCTCATGCTGTTTGCTTGGCGTTTTCCCAGTGCACTAGCTGGTAGTAACTGAGAAACGGGACTGTGAGTCTCAAGTGGGGAGGAAGTATTAACCACCTGATGGGGTGTTACGGGTACCAGTGGAAGATGGCCCTGCTTTGGAGTAGTTGGAACCAGTTGAAAGTTTTATTTTTATTTATTTATTTTGTTCCAGGAACTGAACTCAACAACCTCGTGCTTATCAGGCAAGCACGTCAACCGCTGAGCTAAATCCCCAACCCCCAGTTGTAAGTTTTAAAAAGTCAGTGAACAGCCAGGGATTTAGCTCAGCGGCCTAAGTGCCTGCCTGGCAAGCACTAGGTTATGAGTTTGATCCCCAGTACAAAAAAAAGGTTTTCCTCACTCTGTGAAATTGTAATCTTAGCTGCTGTTTTGCTAAACAAATGTTCTGCTTGTGCAGGCAAATGCTAAAAGGTGCACATTTCCAGAAATGAGAATTGCATAGATGAATCTGCCACTCAGTGAATGTACACAAGTGTGGCTAGTGTGTTGAGCTTTGTTGGTATACTGTGTATGTTCATATTTAACTGGTACCCTTAAGCTATTCCTGTGAAGTTCACAAAATGAGGCAGTGGAATTTGGAAGTATATATTCTTCAGAACTAGCCAATACACGTTTCAAAACCTGTTTTATCTTTTGACAGCTGTGAGTGCGACCTGCTTGCCCTTTGAACTCCATCCAGGTTCATGCTTAGTAACTTCTGGGTGGCAGCTCTTCCCTATACAATAGGATTGATCGAAAACTTGTTACTTTGAATTGGAGTTGGGCTCAAATACTGTGTGGGGATTACACCTGAAATCACTCAAAGAACTGGCCATTTAACACCTTTTAAAATTCCAGAAAAGTTTCCTAAAGTGTAAACAAATGAGAAACCTCAGAAACTTAAGTTATGAGAGGATTTTTTTTTACATAAATTATGTTTTACAGCCAGAGGTGGTAGTGCACACCTGTAATACCAGCCCTTTAAGGCTAAGAAAGAATCGCTATGAGTTCAAGGCCAGCCTGAACTACGTAGCAAGACTATGTCTATAAATAATGAAAATAATGTTAGGAAACTAGTATAACTAGAAGAACTTCTAGAAAGGAATTTGGAAACCATGTCCTTAAATTGAGCTCTCGTGCTGCTTCAGATAAGTGAGTGCTTACTGTCTCAATTTCTTAACAGTAGAATCTGGCAGGAAATAAATTCAAGTTGGAAAATGTATCTGACCCTGGGAAGTGCTGAAGATGCAAAGGCATGCTCCAACTTGAATGCACACATTTCACTACACAGGTAGAGATGTACAGGGTCACACAGCAGGTGGAGACTGGATATAGGGCTGTACCCTATATGTGCTATTTAAGAGCTGTTAATCTAGCCTGTAGTGCTGGGTGTAGTGGTGCCCACCTGTAATCCCAGCACTCGTGAGGCCCAGGCAGGAGGATCACTGCAAGTTTGAGGTCAGCCTGAACTGCATCCTGAGACCCTGTCTCAAAAGACCAAAAAAAAAACACCTAAATATAAAAATTGAAAGTTTTGGCATTCATAGAAATAAATGAAGGTAAGAAAAAAGGATTGAGGAGGGGGATGTTTTAGAAAAACCAGAAAGGACTGCTTCACACAAGCTTTGGAACAAGACAGGAACCACAGAATAGAAAAGGTTCCCTGTCACCTCAGATCCCTGTGTCACAGCAATCAAACAGGAAGGTGTAAAATACATGTTAAGTGCTAAAGAAGAAAAATGAGTAAGTGTTGGAAGGGCACCTGAGAGGTGTCTTCCAGGTAAGGTGCTGAGGAGAATGCCCCACCCTCCTGGGAGGAGCACAGCTGCAGCTCAGTATTCTTCACTAACTAGTACCAGGAGGCAGCAAGTACTAGGGCCAGCAAGCCCCGGGCCGGCTCTTCACTGGTCAGGCAGTTGATACCAGCCAGTTCCAGGGTGTCGAGGACCAAGTGATGAGTCCTGGGGCATGATTTTCACACGTACATGTGTTGAGCACTAAATTCAAAAGCAGTCGAGTACCGTGGTTCCCCGAGCCTGCTGAGACACGCTTGGGTGTGTCCCTGGGACAAGAGGGACACGGCAGTGGAACTAAGGGAGTCGGGTGTGGGGACCAGAACTCATGGCCTGGATTCTGCAAGGACAGCAGGTATGGCCTGCTGTGGGCAGTAGACAGCAGGAAGGCAAAGTGAGCAGAAAAGCTACGCAAGTGACAGTCACCAAAATGTGAGCTGATGCAGTGCGTGGCCATCGTCGTAGCCAGGTGTGAAAGGAGCTCAGCCAGGACATGTCCAGATAGACACTGAATTAGACTTTGTAGTGGAAACTTCTGGCAGATTATGAGTAACCTTCAGTTCAGAAAAAGACTTGGGCCTGAAAAAAAATTGGGGTGTCATCAGGAGTAAACATAACCTGGTTTTTGGTACTGGGGATTGAACTCAACCTCAAGACCTCGTGATTGCCAGGCAGGCGCTTATGGCACTGAGCCAAATCACCAGCCCAACCTGTTTGTTTTGAAACAGGTTATCACTAAGTAGTCCAAACTGGCCTTGAACTTGTGGTGATCCTCTTGCCTCGGTCTCAGTAATTACAGGCATGTGCCACTGCGCTGACTCAAACATAACCTTAAAAGCTAAGAAGCTAGAGATCACCGAGGGACGAGGTCCAGATAGAAACTGAGAGGGTTCAGGGCAGCCATTCGGCAGGGGGTAGGGTGAGGCCCAGCGTATGCTGAGGAGGGGCCGAGAAGACGCAGATGTGGGTGGGAGAGCACTGTCCCGGAGAGGGGAGTACTGTGGGCAGTAATGCTGCTCCTGGGATGAGGTGGTAGATTCTCCTATAGCTGGTTTCTAGGTTCTTTCTCTCCTGAGCAAAGAACTAGTCGAGACAAGTTCAAATGGTATAAATGGTTGGACATTCATTAAAGATAAGGAAAGAAGCAGGCTCCGCAGAGCAAACTTTGGGTCAAGTAGAAGTAGAAATAAGTATGCTTTTTTCACTGTAGCCATAAGCACACAATAGCAAAACTCTACCTCCACTGTGCTTTTTGTATCTTGCAGTCCTCAGGCGGAGGGCTGATCTAGGCCGTCCTAGCAAAACCTGCTGAAGTTCCCGAGAGAAGTCCACCATGCAGAGCTTTGGAAACTGCTCTGCACAGCATCCTGCAGTTTGGTAATTAATAGATCAGGCCTACTGGGGCTTTGCTGCACTCTCTCTGCCTCACTAATGATGAGTGAAGTCTGAGAACCAATTCTGGATTTTATAACAGAGGTAACTGGTGATCCTAATTACAGTTTTGGTGAAATGGTAAAAAACATGACTAGATTGTTCCTACAATCTAGTGATTGTACAGTGAGTACAATCTACAGTGAGTTCCTGTAGATTGAATTTCAGAGGCACTGGGGCTTTGATCAAATGTTCCAATTTATAGGACGGTAATTTAGCTCAGCCGTTCAGGCACTTGCTGGTAAGCGCAAAGTCATGAGTTTGATCCACACTACCAAAAAAAAAGGAAAAACTTCAAATTTAACATCAATCATGAGATAGTGACATATCAGGGGCACATCATCACCCAAGGTTTAACCAGAAGCTGGCAGAGAAACTTGAAGCAAAAGACAATCTACAAAACAATTGGTCAGGACTCTGCAGAAGCAAATCAAAGCAGGAGACCAGCAATAGATGCTTTTTGTTTTGTATTTGTTTTTGGTGGTGCCAGGGATTAAATCTAGGACCTTCACACTGAGTTATGTTTCCAGACCTCTTTTCCTTTCCTTTCTTTTTTTAATTCAAGTTGCTCAAGCAGGACTCAAACCTGTGATCCTGCCAGGTGTGATAGTGTGATCCTGCCAGGTGTGATAGTGTGATCCTGCCAGGTGTGATAGTACACTCCTGTAATCCAGCACTCCAGTCTGGGGCAGGAGAACTGTTACGTGCTAGAGGTCAGCCTGATGACACAGTGAGCTCCAGCCTGAACTCCATAGTGAGACCCTGTCTCAAAACAAATGAATAAAAAGCAATTTGCAGTCCTTCCCCAGCCTCCCTGAATACTAGAGTTACATGAGTACCCTAACCCACCCAGCAAGAGCTGTTCTAGATTAAAGGTAACATAAGAAACATGACAACTGTATGTTAGGTTTTTGAGGGTTTTTTGGGTTTTGGGGGGTGGGGTTGGTACCAGGGATTGAACTCACAACCACATGCTTGCAAGGCAGGCACTTATACTGCTGAGCTAAATCCCTGGCCTCTTATCTGTTAGTCTGTTGTTGGACACTGGCTTGGCATGTGGGTAGTACCAACGCTCACCTATGTTGCGCAGGCTGGGTTTAAATGACCCTCCTACCTCGGCCTCTGGAATATCTGGGATTACAGACAGGTCATTGTTCTGATGGCCTCTTTTTTGTCTTAAACTGGGAGTTGAGCTGGGGGTTAGTTCAGCGGCACAGTTCCTGTCTGGCAAGTGCAAGACTGAGTTTGATTCCTGGTACCAAAAAAATAATAAATAAACTGGGGATTGAACAGAATTGAACCCAGATCATCATCCCTTTGTAAACATTTTTTATTTTGGTGCGTGTTTTGTTTGTTTTGAGACAGGTTCTCACTATGCAGTCCAGGCTGTCAAACTCATAGTGTCCTCTTGCCTAAACCTCCTGAGTGCTGGGATTATAGGCTTATATCACCACAGTTTTGAAATGATCTCACTAAATTCCTCAGACAGGACTCAAATTTGGGATCCTCCTGCCTCAGCCTCTTAGAGTGCTAGAATTACAATTATGTACCACCATGTCTAGCTCCCAACACTGATTTTTCTAAAACTAGTAACAACTGGGTGTGGTGGCCCATGCCCATAATCCCAGATACTCAAGAGGCTGAGGCAAGAAGATCATAGGTTTGAGCCAATTTGGCAAAATCATGTCTCAATACGTAAATAGGGCTGGGGATACAGCTTAAGTGTTGGAGCACACGCATGAGAGTGTGCCAAAGCTGCCTGGGGAAGTTGGCATGACCTGTTAGTTACACACTCCCAGGATGCATGCACAGAGCAGCCCCCCAAGCCCTGCATTCGGACTTCTCAGGAGAACTCCAACAGCTTTTCCATAGGACTTGGTCAGCATGAAGAGTGAGTTTTTGCCACTGTGCTGTCTCTCGTACAGTGGCTGCCCTCATGCTGTAGGGTGTACTTTTTCCCTACTTTTACTTGGCCCAAACATGCCCTGCAGAATCTATTTCTTTTCCTGCCTTTACTAAAACTTTTGCTACCGTGTGTGCTTGTCTTTGATCAATGCTTTGCTCAGAACAGAAAGAACCTAGAAATCACCTCCAGGAGTCTCCAGCACCCCAAGACCCAGTCACAGGGCTGGCATGCCTGAAGGCCCTAGAATCATACTCTAGTACCACAAAAATTAAAAAGTTTAGAAATTATTGGGACAATTGAGGAAATATAATAGGGACTATGCATTAATAATGCATCTCTTTCAAACTTCTTGGGTATGTAATAGTCCTTGCTCTTAAGAGAGGTAAGCCAAAGAGATAAGGAGTCAAAATGGCTGGAGCTTAAAATATATAGAGTAAAATGTTATAGCTTGGCATAACTGATGCCATCTTGAGCCTTGCATTTGACTAGTGTCCTGTATTTGATCCAGGAAAATGGAAAATTACTCAGGGTATAAGTCCCATGAGAAAAGCAGAATGATCTGTACCTACAGGAGAAAAATTAACCTGCTCTACCAAAGAAGCAGGATACAGGTGTCAACCAAAAATTAATGTAAGACTCTAGCTAAATTGTTTCCAACAGGATGTGTTTCATGATTCTGTCTTTTAAAAGCTTTGTATCGGGCCAGGGATTTAACTCAGTGGCGTAAGCACCTGCCTGGCAAGCATAAGGTTGTGAGTTGGATCCCTGGTACCACAAAAAAAGACAGAGAGAGAGAGAGACAGAGAGAGAGAGAGAGAGAAGCTTTGTAATTTTCCAGTTCGTGGCCACGAGGTGAGACTCTGAAATGGGACCACACAAGTGGCCAATGAGCTCAGCTAATTAAATTCCAAATTTATCAATTTGTTTTTTTAAATAATTTTATTTAAAGAGAAACAAAACAAAACAAAACAGAATAAAGGGTAGCAACAATACAGTATTCCAAGGAAAAAAGGAAAAGAGCAACAACAAAAAAAACCTAAGAAATTATTGCTTGACAAATTACATACTGACTTCTTGGAAATACTTGTTCAATTTACAAAGTTAAAACATGTAAAGTAGACATTCAAACAGTGAGACTGTTAACAGTTCTGCTCCACAATCTGACAAAAACAGCAATATGGTCATCCATCTTACCCATGCAAATATACATGCAATTATATCACAAGGGTAGAATTAAACACAACGAAACAGAGCAAAGTGGATCACAAGAAAGCAATGTAAGAGACAAAAATTTCAAAACTAGACAATGAGAGATATTCACTCTCTATCATATTGACTCTTGTTTTCTTCCAAATAGTTGTCCATATTGTCACATACAGGGAATTCACATGAAACAACGTAGTATGGAATTGATCTGAGCAGGATGAGGAGGGCATTTCAGGTCTTCAAGACCAGACATTAGGGAAGCCAAGAATGGCTGTCATAGTATCTCTCATTCTTCTCAAAACAGCTGTCCATACCTTCATGTGTATTGAACTTAAACAAGGCAAAGCAAGCTAAGATCACTTTGAACAAAAAGTGATAGTTTTGCTGGACTTCACATCATGACATTATGGAGTCAGCACTGGGTGTTGTAGTGTCTCTTTTTCTTAAAAGTAGTTGTTCATTTCAACAAGTGTTATATAGTTGGTTCTCGTAAACTGTTTATAAGCTCTACACATGCATGAGTCTCTACTTGTATATCTATCATTTCTGTCTTAGCAGGAAAAACAAAACAAAGCAAGATAAAACAAAACAATTCCTAGAAAAGCATGAGGCAAAAAAGTCACATAAAATCGCCATACAAGGTGATCTACAATGGTTACCATGATGTCTCAGCAGTGTACAACAACATTAATAAAAACGAAGCATTGGAGATTATAAGACTTCAAAATCAAGTAATAATCGAACCAGAGTGGGTATCTTAGTGAATCTTGTCATCTTCAGTGTAGTTGCCTATACTCTTAGACTTGATGCTATCCATTGTAACAGATTTAAATAAAATCAGTCAATACAAAGTAGCAATCTAACAAACCAGATTCAAATAAGATCAGTCATAATAAGACAGTATAAGTTATAAAGGGCTTCAGGTTAAGTTGATAGGAAAATTAGGGATGATTACCATAATATGTCCTCTTATTTTTGGGATAGCTGACCATGTTCTCAAGTCTAGTGTAAGTAGACAAACTGGAACAGCACGTAATCCATCCAAGCAGAGTGATGAGAATAATGTAAATTTTAAATCTTGTTACCCAATTAGCAATATCCTCTGCCTCCCTTTTTTAGACAATTCCTCCCCTTTCACTCCCATGGGGTGCACTGCTTGTTTTGGGTCCCACTGCCTCCCTATATAGAGCAAATCAATGGACCCTATCTCCTGATCTACTCTGCCTGTGTTTCTCTCTGTTAGTATTTCGAGGCCCTCTATACTAGAGATTATAGCCAATCTTCTCTGCCTCGTTTCTGGTATTCTATTTTTCTGCCATTGATAGTCTATTTTTCTCTTCCACTCCACTGTCTGCCTCGTTCACTGAGGCCTCTCTGCCACTGTTCCTGAAATGCTCATATTCTTGTTCTCTCTCCCTAGAATGTCT
>PVJX010003128.1:23324-55591 GCA_004027295.1 Dolichotis patagonum
ACTTTACTCCAAGCTCTTCTTGACCTGATGGTCTGTGTCGAGAAGTCTGCCATGATTTTGATGGGTTTTCCTTTATAGGTGATCTGTTTCTTTTCTCTGATGGCTTTTAATATTCTGTTCTTATATTGAATTTCTGGGATCTTGATTATTATGTGTCTGGGTGTAGCTCTGTTTGGGTTGTAGGTGGCTGGAGTTCTGTGTGCTTCATACCTTTGCATATCATTTCTTTTTTCTATGCTTGGGAAATTTTCCTTAATAATTTCTGTGAATAGCCTTTGTAATTCCTCTGGTTTGATTCCTGCTTCTTCATTCACATACTTTATTCTTAAATTACAGAGCCTCTTGTCATCTTCCAGTCTTTGTATCTTTACTGCCTGCTCCCTTGTTATTTTTAAGAGATCTTCCCTTTCATGACCTCACATTGCAAGCCTGTGTTCAATTTTTGATAGTCTATCTTTGGTTTCTTTCAAGCAGTTTTGCCAGCTTTCTATGGAGTCTTTACTTTCCTGATAATCTCTTTGAATTTGCTTCATGAATTCTAGGTTTTTTCTGAATTCTTCATTAAATGTTTCTCTCCATTTTTGTTCCTCCATTCTTCTGTCTGTGTCTTCTTGAGAGGTGCCCAGCCCTTCTTTTATTAATCTACTTATCTCTTGTTTAATTTGAATTAATATTTCAGTTTTGCTCCTGCTTACAAGGTCCTGAAGATATCTCTTTGTGTCCGCTAATGCTGTGTTTGATGTTGCATTTTTGCTGCCCTCAATCTCTTTTGTATTTACCTCTCCTGGATCAATGTTCTCAGGGTTGGGGGCTGGGAGTTGTTTCTTATTTCTCCCTTTCATCATGTTTTTGGTTCCTTCCATACAAGTGTACAGTGTAATGCCCAGACCCTTTTCTTGTTGGTTAATGCTCCTCTAGAGGGTGCAGGCTAGGAGCTTTAGCCCTCTTCAATAGGTTATCAGAGATTAGAGTTCACCCATGGGCAGTGTGCGATAGCTCTTCCCTTCAGGGCCAGTCAAACTTTGCAGGCCTTCACTGAGTCAGTGTGCACTGATCTCAGGGAAGTAATATTGAAGCGACTCACTGGGTCCCCGCCAGGGGCGCAGCCTAGTCCAAGCAGATTCCACCAATCTGCTCAGTGAGGGGAGCAACCAGCTGAAGCCACTTCCTTATGGAGTTAGGGCTGTCCTGCCCAAATCCAACATGTCGTCCAGTCGGTTTCCCCTTTCCCATGGGAGGGTCTTATTCCCATCACTCACCGTGTGTTGATGCCGGTCCCTGCGAACTGCAGGGCTCCCCGAACTCTGACTTCAGCTTGGCTGCAGTGGGAATTCACGGTGCCTCTGGGTGGGTCGAGTGCAGGGCCAGTCCGGGCGACCTGCACACAGGGTTGTTCAGCTCTGCACTCCGGCAGCTCAAGCCAGTCGCTTCGGTGTGGATCACTTGTTCAGGTCGGGCAGGAATTCAGGCGGCTCGAGGAGGAAGCTGTGCTCGCTGATCTTAGCTTCTCTAATGGTAGTCCCAGGACCTCATATTCAAGTGGTTTTTTGCCCTTTAGTTTTTTCCTGGGTTGTGAGAGTCCATCTCTATCTGTTTGGGTCTCTCCAGGGTGTTTTATTCTGGCATTTGAGCTGTCTTTCTCAGAGAGGGTCTCTCTCCTGCTACCTACCAGTCCACCATCTTGTCCTCCTCCCAAATTTATCAATTTGGATGCTTGGATCCCTATATTGTTCATGAACCCACTTAAAAAACAAATGTGGTAAATGTCAATCAGTAAATTTATAGAAAAGATGTTCTTTAAACTTGTCAATAGTTTAAAATTTTTGCAAAACAATGGTTGGGGATGATGCTTTTATTTTATTATTATTTCTTTTAATCAGTACCAGGGATCAAAGTCAAGACCAAGCACTTGCAAGGCAGGCACTTATGCCACTGAGCTAGATCCCCAGCCCCAAGAGAAAGAGAATTGTCTCAGTGCTGAAAAAGAAAATTGCAGAAAACAAGGAAACAAGGAAAACAAGGAAAGATAGCGTGTAAACTGGGCATGGTGGCGCATGCCTGTTATCCCAGCACTAGGAAGCTCAGGTGAGATTGTTGCAAATTTGAGACCAGGCTGGGCTACAAAGTGAGCTCAAGGCCAGCCTGAACTGCATTGTGAAACCCCGTCTCAAAAAGAAAAAAAGTGTAGGTGTAAATCTCTCCAAGAGTTTGGCCTTAGCAGAGAGAGATGAGGAGTAACTAAAGCAAGCAGTGGTGGCCAAGCAGGGTTTCTCCCTATAAGAAAAAGGAAACAGGATGTACGTTTACCACTGAATGTTTTGTCTTCTTGCACTGCAGGTGGTTGTAAAGGTTTTGATTCTTTCCACATTAATCTAGCCATTGAGACAATCTTAACAAATGTTCTAACAGGCTTGTTGTGAAGCCAAATGTTGGAATCCCAGCTACATAGGACCCTGAGACAGGAGCATCACAGGTTTCAGACCAGCCTGGATAAGTTGGCAAAACCATCTCAAAATAAAAAATGAAAAGGGCTGAGGATGTCACTGTAACTTGATAAACTCTAAATTTATTCAGGAAGAGAAAATATTTTTGGCAATGAAAGTGAAAAAATTTTAGAAAAAAGAAAAGACTTTTCTAGATGTCTAAAGGGGATGATGGTAAAGTAGATTCTCAAGCTATAATATTTAAAACTAGCATTTGCATAAAAGTAATCAATGAAACTACACAAATGGTCACAAAACAACCAAGAATATATGGGGATCCAAAATATGATAAAGATGATATTAAAATTAGATAAGAACAAGCTATACAATTTGTAGATACAATTGAACTATTCAATAGACAGATAATTGTATTACTATTTCACACCCTCAAAATTAACTTCAGCTTCCATAAGGAAGTGGCTTCAGTTGATTGCTCCCCTCGCAGAGCAGATTGGTGGAATCTGCTTGGACTGGGCCGTGCCTCTGGCCAGGACCCAGTGGGTCACTACAAATTAATTCCCTGAGCTCGGTGCGCACTGATGCAGTGAAGGCCTGTAAAGGTTGACTGCCCCAGAGGGGAGGAGCCAGCACACACTGCCCGTTCTTGAACTTCAATCTCTGATAGCAGAAGGCAGAGGGCAGAAGCTCCTAGCCTGAGCCCTCTAGAGGAATTTTAACCAACAAGAAAAGGGGCTGGGAATTGCACTATAGACTTGTATGGAAGGAACCAAAAACATGACAAAAGTGAGAAATAAGAAAAAAACCCCAGCCCCCAACCCTGTGGTCTGTTGGCCATTTCAGAACTTTGGAAATGGAATGGTCAATTCATCAGAAAGAAATAGCAGGTGAGTATGGTGGACTTTACGGGTCCTGCAGGGGAGAGACCCTGGCGCATCAGGACCAGCACTGTGCGGTTGACTGAGGGTGCTGGGAGAACAAGGAACTCCTCCCCTCTCTGGGGGCAGCTAGGAGTGTGGCAGACTTTCGGCAGCCTGAAGGAGAGAGACCCTGGTGCATGAGGACCTGCACCGTGTGGTTGACTCGGGGTGCCAGGAGAACAAGGAACTCTTCCCATCTCTGGGGGGCAACTGTGATCCTGCCTGCATGTGGGCTGAGAATCAGACATCTCATGTTATCCTGTCCCCCATCCCGTGTCCCCCCTCCACCTTCCCCCTGCCTAGCAAGTGGGAGCCAATGAACTACACATCTTGTGAAAAGATTGGCTATGTTGTTTAGTATGAGCTCTCCATATGCAAGGATAAGGACAACCATTTGGAAGAAAACAAGACACAATATGACAGATAGTGAAGATCTCTGGTTGTCTAGCTTTGAAATTTATGCTTTCTTATGTCCCATTCTGTTCTGTTTTGTTGTGTTTAATTTTACTCCCTTTTAAAAAAAAATTAAAAAAAAAAGAAGACACAGACAGAAGAATGGAGGAGAGAAACATTTAATGAAGAATACCAAAAAAAACCCTAGAATTCATGAAGTACATTCAAAGAGATTATCAGGAAAGTAAAGACTCCATAGAAAGCTGGCAAAACTACTAGAAAGAAACCAAAGATAGACTATCAAAAATTGAACACAGGCTTGCAATGTGTGATCATGAAAGGGAAGATCTCTTAAAAATAACAAGGGAGCAGGCAGTAAGTAACTATACAAAGACTAGAAGATGACAAGAGGATCTATAACTTAAGAATAAAGCATGTGAATGAAGAAGCAGGAGTCAAAACAGAGGAATTGCAAAAGCTATTCACAGAAATTATTAAGGAAAATTTCTCAAGCATAGAAAAAAGAAATGATATGCAGAGGTATGAAGCATACAGAACTACAGCCACCTACAACCAAAACAGAGCTACACCTAGACACATAATCAAGATCCCAGAAATTCGATGTAAGAACAGAATATTAAAAGTCATCAGAGAAAAGAAACAAATCACCTATAAAGGAAAACTCATCAAAATCATGGCAGACTTTTCGACACAGACCATTAGGTCAAGGGGAGCTTGGAGTGAAGTATTTCAAGCCCTGAAGGAGAACAACCTCCAGCCCAGATTGATGTATCCTGCAAAACTCTCTCTAGAAATTAATGGAGAAGCAAGATGCTTCCATGACAAAGAGGAACTGAGAGAATTTGTGACCACCAATCCAACTCTACAAAAATACTGAAGGACATTTTAGAGAGAGAGAGAACAAGAATATGAGCATTTCAGGAACAGTGGCAGAGAGGCCTAAGTGAAGAGGGCAGACAGTGGAGTGGAATAGAAAAATAAACAACCAATGGCAGAAAAACAGAATAGTAGAAATAAGGCAGAGATTGGCTATAATCTCTAGTATAGATGGCCTTAAAATATTAACAGAGAGAAACACAGGCAGAGTAGATTAGGAGATAGGGTCCATTGAGATGCTCTATATAGGGAGGCAGTGGGACCCAAAACAAGCAGTGCACCCCATGGGAGTGAAAGGGGAGGAATTGTCTAAAAAAGGGAGGCAGAGGATATTGCTAATTGGGTAACAAGATTTAAAATTTACATTATTCTCATCACTCTGCTTGGATGGATTATGTGCTGTTCCAGTTTGTCTACTTACACTAGACTTGAGAACATGGTCAGCTATCCCAAAAATAAGAGGACATATTATGTTAATCATCCCTAATTCCCTATCAACTTAATCTGAAGCCCTTTATAACTTATACTGTCTTATTATGACTGATCTTATTTGAATCTGGTTTGTTAGATTGCTACTTTATATTGACTGATTTTATTTAAATCTGTTATGATTGATAGCATCAAGTCTAAGAGTATAGGCAACTACACTGAAGATGACAAGATTCACTAAGATACCCACTCTGATTTGATTATTACTTGCTTTTGAAGTCTTATAATGTCTCCAATGCTTCATTTTTATTAATGTTGTTATATACTGCTGAGACATCATGGTAACCATTGTAGATCACCTTGTATTGCGGTTTTATGTGACTTTTGTGCCTCATGCTTTTCTAGGAATTGTTTTGTTTTATCTTGCTTTGTTTTGTTTTTCTTGCTAATACAGAAATGATAGATATACATGTAGAGACTCATACATGTGTAGAGCTTATAAACAGTTTAGGAGAACCAACTATATAACGCATGTTGATATGAACAACTACTTTGAAGAAAAAGAGACACTACAGTAACCAGTGCTGATTCCATAATGGCATGATGTGAAATCCAGCAAAACTATCACTCTTTGTTCAAAGTGATCTTCGCTTGTTTTGTTTTGTTTAAGTTCAATACATATGAAGGTATGGACAGCTGTTTTGAGGAGAATGAGAGACACTATGACAGCCATTCTTGGCTTCCCTATTGTCTGGCCTTGAAGACCTGAAATGCCCTCCCCGTCCTGCTCAGATCAATTGCATTCTAGGTTGTCTCATGTGAATTCCCTGTATGTGACAATATGGACAACTATTTGTAAGAAAACAAGAGTCAACACGATAGAGAGCGAATATCTCCGATTGTCTAGTTTTAAAATTTAAGTCTCTTACATTGCTTTCTTGTGATCCGCTTTGTTCTGTTTTGTTGTGTTTAATTTTACCCTTGTGATATAATTGCATGTATATTTGAGTGGGTAAGATGGATGACCATATTGCTGTTTTTGTCAGATCGTGGAGCAAAACTGTTAACAGTCTACTTTACATGTTTTAACTTTGTAATTTGAACAACAATTTCCAAGAAGTCAGTATGTAATTTGTAAAGTAAAAAAAAAAAAAAAAAAAAAACCAGGAGGACTTCCTTCTTTCCCTTTTATTCCGTCCAGGCTAAAAGCCAATTTATTGGTGTTAACTCCACCTGGGGTGGGGCTTCCCCCTCAGTTTGCAGCCTAGACAGATACAGCAGTACTAATGTACTAGGTATCTCTTTTCTTTTTTTAAATTTTATTTAAAGAGAAAAAAAAAACAACAAAACAGAAAAAGGGTAGCAACGATACAGAATTCCAAAGGGAAAAAAATAAAAGAACAACAACCTAAAAAAACCCAAAATAAAAACACTAAGAAATCTCCACTTGATATGTTACATACTGTCATCTTGGAAACAGTTGTTCAATTTACAAAATCAAAACATACAAAGTAGACATTCAAACAATGAGACTGTTAACAGTTCTCAACAATCTAACAAAAACAATAATATGGTCATCTATCTTACACACTTAAACATACATGTAGTTATATCCTTTAGAGCACTTTCTTTTCCTCTCTTTTTTACAGTAGCAATTACACATTTTGGGTTTTATTACTCCTACAGTTCTTATTATTTTTTACACTAGAGACACAATGCAATATTTATAAATATGATTCTTATTTATATCACTAATGAAAATAGTCTCAAGTTGTCTCCATTTCCCTATGAAGGCCTCAAGATCATCCTTTTTTATAGCTGAGTACTTCCATTGTGTAAAAATACCACATCTTTTTCATCCACTCTGCAGTTGATGGGCATCTTGGTTGTTTCCAAGATTTAGCTATTACAAATTGTGCTGCTATGAACATGGGTGCACATATATCACTGTGATATGAACTTTTCAGTTTTTCTGGGAAAATACCCAGGAAGGGAATACCTGGGTTGAATGGAACTTCCAATCCTAGTCTTCTGAGAATTCTCCATACTGATTTCCACAGTGGTTGCACCAGTCTACACTCCCACCAACAGTGGAGCAGTCCCCCCCCGCAGCCTCATCAACATTTGTTATCAGTTGATTTCTTGATGGCAGCTATTCTTTCTGGTGTGAGATGATAGCTCAACGTTGTTTTAATTTGCATTTCTTGAACAACCAGTGATGGTGAACATTTCTTCATGTATTTGTTTGCCATTTGTATATCTTCACTTGAGAACTGTGTGTTCATCTCAGCTGCCCATTTTTGGAGAGGGTCTTTGAATTTGGGGGGTTGATGTTTTTCAACTGTTTATATGTTCTTGATATAAGTCCTTTGTTTGAGGGGTTGCTGGCTAAAATTCTTTCCCATTCTGTGGGTTTTCTTTTCACTCTGATGGTGATTTCTTTTGAAGTGCAGAAACTTTTCAATAATATGAGATCCCAGTTGTTGATTCTCTAAAGTTTTTCCCGTGCAGTTTGCGTTTTGTTCATGAATTCTCTACCTACCCCTATGTCTCCAAGATTTTTACCTACCTTACCTTCTAGAAGATTTAGTGTTTCTGTTTTAATGTTCAGGTCTTTGATTCACTTAGACTTTAGTTTTGTGCATGGTGATAAGCATGGATCCAGTTTCAGTCTTCTGCATGTGGAGAGTCAATTTTTCCAACACCATTTAGTAAAGAGGCTATCCTTCCTCCAGTAAACATGTTTAGCTCCTTTGTCAAATATCAGGTGGCTGAGTATCTTTGTACCTATACTTGCATCTTCTAATCTGTTCCATTGATCTTCAGGTCTATTTCTTTGCCAGTCCCATGCTGATTTTATCACTGTGGCTTTGTAGTACAGTTTCAAGTCAGGAATTGAGATGCCTCCTGCCTTGCCTTTATTGCTCAGAATTGCCTTTGCTATTCTAGGTTTCTTCTGTTTCCAAATGAATTTTAGGAGTGTTTTCTCTAGATCTGTGAGGCATGCGAATGGTATTTTGATTGGGATTGCATTAAATCTGTATAACACTTTAGGGAGTATGGCCATTTTCACAATGTTGGTTCTTCCCAGCCAAGAGCATGGAACATCTTTCCATTTTCTAATATCCTCTTCAATCTCCTTTTTTAGCATAGTATAATTTTCAGTATATAGGTCTTTTACATTTTTAGTTAGGTTGATTCCTAAGTATTTCATTTTTTTAGATGTTGTTGTGAAGGGTGGTAGTTCCATTATTTCTCTCTCAGTGAGTTTCTTGTTTGTGTACAGGAATGCTATTGATTTTTGAGCATTGGCTTTGTATCTAGCTACACTGCTGAATTTGTTTATTACCTCTAGTAGTCTTTTAATGGAGTTTTTTGGGTCTTCTCTATAGAGTATCATGTCATCTGCAAATAGTGATAATTTAACATCTTCCTTTCCTATCTTTATTCCTTTTATTTCTTTCTTTTGTCTGATTGCTCTGGCTAGTGTTTCCAGAACTATATTGAATAGGAGTGGTGATAGTGGACATCCTTGTCTTGTTCCTGATTTTTAGAGTGAAAGCTTTCAGTTTTTGTCCATTTAGTATAATATTGGCTGTTGGTTTGTCATAGATGGCCTTTGTAAAGTTGAGGTAAACACCGTGTATTCTGAGTTTCTGAAGGGTTTTTATCATGAACATGTGTTGGACCTTATCGAAAGCTTTTTCTGCATCTATTGAGATGACCATGTGGTTTTTGTTTTTGGCTCTGTTGATGTGGTGTATTACATTTATTGATTTGTGTATGTTAAACCATCCCTGCATTCCTCGAATGAACCCCACTTGGTCATGATGTATAATCTTCTTGATAATTTGCTGCATTCTATTTGCTAGTATTTTATTGAGAATCTTTGTGCCTATGTTCATTAGTGAGATTGGCCTATAGCTCTTCTTTTTGGTTGGGTCTTTCTCTGGTTTTGGTATTAGAGTAATATTTGCCTCCAGGAATGAATTAGGGAGGATTGCTTTTGTTTCAATTTCATTGAAGAGTTTAAGGAGTAATGGCATCAAGTCTTCTCTAAATTTCTTATAGAATTCAGCTGTGAATCCATCAGGACCTAGGCTTTTCTTTGTTGGTAAGTTTTTAATCAAGTTTTCAATTTAAGTAACTGATATTGGGTTATTCAAAATTGATATATCTTCTTGGTTGAGCTTTTGTAGTTCATATGTTTCTAGAAATCTGTCCATTTCCTCTGTGTTTTCCTCTCTATGTGAGTAGAGATTTTCAAAGTAGATGTTCATGATCTTTTGAATTTCCATGGGATCTGTAGTAATTTCCCCCTTTTCAGTCCTTATTGCATGAATTTGGGTTTTTTTCTTTCTTTTTCTTGATAAGGTTGGCTAGAGGTTTATCAATTTTGTTTATTCTCTCAAAAAACCAGCTTTTTGATTAATTAATTCTTTGTATTATTTTTTTAGTTTCAATTGCATTGATTTCTGCTCTAATCTTGAAAATTTCCTCTCTTCTATGAGCTTTAGATTTAACTTGCTCTTCATTTTCTAGAACTTTGAGATGAAGCACTAGATTCTTTATTTGTGCTCATTCTGTTTTCCTGGTATGACAGTTTATTGCAATATATTTCCCTCTTAAGACAGCTTTCATTGCATCCCACAGATTACAATAGGTTGTTTCTGCATTTTCAATGAATTGTAGGTATTGCTTTATTTCTTCTTTAATTTCATCTGTAGCCCACTGGCTGTTCAAAAGGTTGTTATTTAATTTCCATGTATTTATGCCAGTTTTGCCAATTCTTTTGCTATTAGTTTCCAATTTCAGTGTGCTATGGTCAGATAGTATGCATGGGATAATTTCAATACCTTTTCATTTACTTAAGAATGTTTTATGGGATAATATATGGTCTATTTTGGAGAATGTCCCGTGGGCAGCTGAGCAGAATGTGTATTCTGATGTGGTTGGGTGGAACACTCTGTAAACATCTACTGAGTCCAATTACTTGAGGGTGTGATTCAGTTCTATTATTTCTTTGCTGATTTTTTGTCTAGTTGATCTATCTCTTTGTGACAGTGGGCTGTTAAGGTCTCCTGTTATAACTGTGTTCTTGTGTATTTGGTTTTTCATGTCCTTTAGTATCTGTCTTATATAGTTGGGTTCTCCTGTGTTTGGTGCATATATATTTATAATTGTTAGTTCTTCCTCTTGAATTTTTCCACTTAGGAGTATGTAGTGACCTTCTTTGTCTCTTTTAATCATTTTAGGTTTGAAGTTCACATTGTCTGCAAATAGAATAGTTACCCCTGCTTTTTTCTGGGTTCCTGTTACATGGAATACTGTTTTCCATCCTTTGACTTCTAATCCAAGAGTTTCTTTTTGAGTCAGATGTGTTTCTCGTATACAGCATATTGTGAGATTCTGTTTCTTGATCCATTCTGTCAACTTGTTTCTTTTTATATGTGAATTGAGCCCATTTACATTTATGGATATCACTGATATGTACTGGCTTGACTTTGCCATGTTGTGTTACTGTTGTTAGTTTCCTGCTTTTCTCCTTTATTTACTTTCTTGTCCAGCCTGGTGATTTCTTTCTGTTGTTGTTCTGGAGATTGTGGTCATTTTTATCTCTCTCTAGGATGTCCTTCAGCACTCTTTCTAAGGTTGGTTTGGTGGATATGAATTTCTTTAGTTTTTCTTTGTCATGGAAGTATCTCGTTTCTCCATTAAATTTGAAAGACAGCTTTGCTGGGTACATCAGTCTGGGTTGAAAGCTGTTTTCTTTTAGGGCTTGAAGTACTTCACTCCAAGCTCATCTTAACCTGAAGGTTTGTACTGAGAAGTCTGCTGTGATTCCAATAGGCTTTCCTTGATAGATGAGTTGTGTCTTTTCTCTAACACCTTTTAGTATTCTGTTTTTATGCTGTATGTCTGAGATCTTAATTATTATATGTCTGGGGGTTGGTTTATGTTGGTTATGATTGTTTGGCATTCTGTATGCCTCACTTATTTGTATATCTGATTTTTCCCTCATGTTTGGGAAATTTTCTGCCATTATTTCTGTGAACAACTTAGCTATATCCTTTGCATTGTCTCTTGCCTCCTCACTAATGCCTATTACTCTAACGTTGTTTCTCCTGCATCATCTTGTAGCTGCTGGATTGTCATCTCATGCTGCTTTGTTGTTTTTATAAGTTCTACCCTTTCAAGATCACTATCTGTGATCTTGTCCTCAAGGTCCAAAATTCTATCCTTAGCTTCATTTAAACAGCCTTGCAGGCTTTCAGTACAATTTTTGTTTCCTGCATATCTCTTTCATTTTGTTGCATAGATTCTGCTTGTTTTCTGCATTGATTATTCAAAGTTTCAATCAATTTCCCATGCTCCTGTAGTTTGTTATTTATGTCTTCTCTAGCTATGTTGAGCAACACATTTACTAAGGTTGTTATTTTTGTCTTTACATAAGACATTATTTCTAATTTGAGTTCCTCTATAACCTCATGGATTTGTTTCTTTACTTCATTTGTTATCTTTTCAGAGATTTCTGGTGTATGACTTTTAGGGTCCTCTATTTCATTATTGCCTGCACTTGCCCCTGATGGACTAGATATTCGGGATTGCATTTTGCCTTTTCATTTAGTCATTTTCACCTTTTGGGTAAATTCCTGGTCTTTCTATTCCAACAGTCACAACTTTCTGTAGTGTGTGTTTCAGGGTTTTACTGTGTGGTTGATGTTTGTCACATTGCTGGGTACCACAACGAAGAGGAGATCCAGCCTCCTGAATTCCTCCTATAGGGCCTATTGGGTGAGTCCTATATTCTTTCTGGGCTAACTAGCCCAGAAGTATTGATGTAGGGCAACTCTTAGTTCCTGCTGTTGTTATATCTTCAGGTTGTTGCAGGCCACCAGGTCTCCCTGGCTATATTGTTTGTGTCAGCTGAGGCCCTACTGTGTCACTGGGAATCTCATAAGTTCTTTTAATTTCCTCTAAGTGGGGGGGGTGATATTGGCGCACTCTTCAACCTGTCTGATGTTCTCTTTGTGGGGGGATGGGGTTACCCACTCTCTTGCCAGGTTCGCCAAGGTCTTACACTTGGAGGGAGTTTCACTTCTGCCCTTATTTACCCACTCCAGACCTCTATTTTATGGGGCAAACTCACCACACTGACTGAAGCCTGATGAAGTCTTCTGTTTGGGTAAGAGGTTCCTGAGCCTCTCATCAAGCAAGCATGGTAGTCCACTGTAGTCCAATGTTCCTTGTGGAAGGGCAGGTCCAGCAAATGTGGTCCCAGGCAGCTCAGGCCTGTGGCAGACTTCCTAGATGTTTCTGGAGGAGGGGCGGGCACAGCAGCCACAGTCCCAGATGCCTCAGGCCCTCTGCCACTGGTTTAGGGGATGTTCCCTGTGGGGGGAAGGGCGGGCCTAGTAGTCCCCAGCAGCCCAGGCTCTCAGCCTCTGGTCCCCGAGATACCAGGTATCTTTTAACCCATTCAAGTTGACATGATTAATAGTCACAGTCCACTCCTGTCAGATTCATAACCAAACACATCTCTCTAAAACATACTTAATCTCCAAATAGCAAGTTCATAAATACTATATAACTATCCTGTATGCAAACAGAAATGCACTAATTCCTCCTCAGAAAAGAAAGCAGTTGTTCTAGGGCCAGGGATTTAGCTCAGTGGCACAATCGCCTGCCGTAAGCATGAGGTTGTGAGTTCGATCCCCAGCACCAAAAAAAAAAGTAGTTTTTCTTTGGGTGATGCCCTGATATTCTGTAACTTAAATATTACAATATAGATTTAATAATACTTAGGGACCAATAATAAGTCAGTATGATGTTACAGTAAAAGAAAACAGACATAGCTGCTTAATATATGTGTATAAACACACGACCATATTACTACAATAGGAAATACTCACTGTAATTACAATCTTTGTTTCTCTAACTAATCACCAGGTCTCTTAGTTATGTACTTTTCTCATTGCTGAGACAAAATACCCAACACCCAAAGTTAAAGGAGGGAAGATTTATTTAGCTCACAGTTTGTAGAGGTTCCAGTCCAAAATTGGCTGGCTCCAAAGCAGGGTGGTCTGGTAGAGGGGCATCACAGAGGAGAACGAGTTCGTGGTGTACCAGGGCAGGCAGAAGGCAGCAGGACAGCAAAGCAGAGAAACAGCAGCAGCTGCCTCTCCCTCTTACCCCTTCTAGGCTACCTGCCTGGGGTGTCCTTCCCTTCATCTACACCCAGAAATGTGCCAAACCTGTTAGTGGCCTAATTTAGTAATCACACACCCGTAATTCAGCATCACACCCTCTAGATTTAGCCATCTCTGTAAAGCACTCCTATGACCACCTGAGGCTTTGGGGGGATGCCAAGACACAAGCCATCACACTAGTCATACTTGATACTTATAAGTGTCTTCTGCCCATTCTGCAAGCACCTAAGTGGGTCTTGGTTCTTTCCCCAGTGGGGTGACCCATACCTTCACTCCTGAAGGTTCTGGGTTATTTGTTATCCTGCCTGGCTTGGGTTGTTGTAATTTCCCATCAGCCTTAACAGAACATGGTAACAGGTGGCATCCTAAAGGATCTCCTGAACCCCAAGTATATTCTTCATACCCCCCACTGTGAAGTAATAGTATAATTTCCCCTTGGTCGTCTGGATCAGTCACCACACCAACACTGTGACTCTCTGTTCACTTTGTTCCCTCAGGTAGGCAGAACCCAAAATCCCCAGGGGAAGTCTTAGCTCCCAGTTTAATGGTATCATTATTGAGCTTTTTTTTTTTTCTGCCTCCTGATAGAAGCCCTCCTGCTTCGGAACTAAGACTTCCAGGCCAGCAGAAGATAAGGTTGTGGGAATAGGATGCAAAACTTTTGCTAGTGGTTCACTATGGGTAATGGTGAGTGGTATCACTGCTACTTCCACCCCTTGATTCCTGATCCCATGCACCCTGGCTGTGATTATCTCATATATATAAGTGTATATTGGATGCAGATTCAGAGCAGGACCAGCACTAACTGATGCTGTAATGCATTTTTTTCCCTTGGTACCGGGGATTGAGCTCACAGCCATGCACTTGCAAGGCAGATGCTTATGCAACTGAGCTAAATCCCGGGCCTGTAATGCATTTTTGAAAAGCCATTCCATGGTTCTATGAACTCAGCTTCCTTTGGATGGTGGAGAACATGGTAGAACCAGTGACCTCCATGAGCAGAGCCCACTGCTGTGCTTCTCTGGCTGCCTGTGCTCCTCTCTCGAGGCAATGCTGTGGGACGCTGTGACGGTGGGTGGGGCATTCTGTGAGTCCATAGAAGGCTGTTTTGGCAAGGGAGGCAAATCAATACCCAGAATAACTGTCTGTCCCAGGAAGGACAAACTGCTGCCCTTTCCACAATGGAAGCAGTCCAATACAATCGATCTGCCACAGAGCACACATTGAGCACCTCAGGGAATGGTGTCACATCAGGGACTCAGTGCCAGACTCTGCTGCTGGTAGGATGGACACTCCGAAACGGCTGTCAGCCTTGGTGAGTGCAGTCCTGTTGCTGGGCCCACAAGGACTTTCACCCCTGCCTCCAGGGCCACTCTTTCCTGAGCCAACCAGGTGGTGACAGAGATGGCTGAGGAAAGAGGTTGACTGCTATCCACAGATGTCTTCTGTAAATGTCTTTGTCACCAATTTCCAGTTCCTTTCAAGTTCCTCATCATCCAGCCAAACCACTGGTTATGACACAGGAGTCAGCACATCCTTGCAAATCTGGCCATTTTGTGTCCCAAGCACAATGTACAGCCAGGTGCACTGCCCCTTTCGGCTCACTGAAGCGTCCCCTTCAGAAACATCCCGGATAGAGAATGTGGTGCTGCCCCTCTCCGCTCTCCGAGGCCACCTGTGTAAGCGCAGAGCGCTCTGTACAGGCTCCTTCAGCCATCTGAACACGGTGTTCCAGGACTGGGCAGGCATCTTAAGGACAGGTTCTACCATCAGGGCAGCATGGCAAGGCTCCCTGCCCACTCAGCTCCTTCCTGAAAGGTGTCTGCCTGTCTGTTTTGCTTTGACTCAGGGTTCACCGACTTGCCCACGCCAGTCTCAACTCCTGGTCTCAGATGATCCACCTGCTTCAGTCTTTCTAGCTGTTGGGATTGCAGGTGCACAGCACGCTGCATAGCTGTCCAGAAGTTTTAACAGGCCCATCTCCTAACCTCACACACATTTCCCCCAATTCCCAGAAAGGAAACTTGACAGTGGATGCCAGAAAAAGCAGATTAAATGTTGTTAAAAAAAAAAAAAACAGATATGACCCAGGAAGCTGAGGCAGGAGTATCACTACAAGTTTGAGGACAGCCTGAAGTACATATCGAGACCTCATCTCAAAAAACAAAAACAAAAAAAATCATACCACAGCAATATACGTGCACTTAGGTTTATAGCAACACAATTTGTAAGAGCTAAATTTCGGAAACAATCCAAATGCCCATCAACCAAGGAATGGATAAGAAAGATGTGGTATTTTTATATAATGGAGTGCTACTCAGCCATAAAGAAGGATAAACATGAGACTTTTATAGGTAAACGAATATAACTCGAGACCATACTCATAAATGAAATAAATCATCATGTGTAAACATTGTACTGTTTCCCTGGTGTGAGAAACTGAAAGAGTAAATAAAGTCTAAAATGTCTAACAGACATTGTGAAATGAGAAGAAATTGTTTTAAAAGAAAAAGGAACTAGGATGGAGAAAAGGGAAAAGGAAGGAAGGAAAAAGGGAGAAAAAAGCAAGTTACCTACACTATTAGTATCTCTTAGTTCACTGTAAAGAAAGGTTTGTGCTAATATCAATTGGAGAATTTTTTTAGACCCATATCTTGTACTCTGAGTAACCACTTTGAAGATGGCAATATCCAATGTACTAACTCTGTTATTCTCCTATTATTGTGCTATGAAGTTTTACCTTTTTTGTATGGGGGTGAAGCCAGGTGTGGTGGCACAGGCCTGTAATCCCAGCACTGAGGAGGCCTAGGCAGGAGGATTGAGAGTTCAAGGCTAGGCCAACGTGGACTACAGAGTGAGACCGTGTTGCAAAATAAGTAAATAAAAAAGCTCTGGGAAGCACAGAGATAATTCTCTAAGAAAGCAGCATCTAAGCTTTACCCAAGCAAGAGGCTTGTTTCCTACTCCATTCCAGGACCTCAGTAAGGCTCCACCTGGGACCCACGGAGCCTCCCTGCTTCTGCTCTGCAGGGCGGGAAGTCGGGGTAGGGGGGATTTCGAGTGCCCACTCTCGGGGAATAAAAAGTAATGCCATACTCTAAAATGTTTCCAGGGACCCCGGAAATTAGTACTGAAAACGGTGGGCGCTAAAGGCGCATTTGGTTTCACGTTCAGGGTTAGTGCTCTAAGCGGCTTTCCACGCTCTCCCTGGTGGCATCACAGAGGTCTAGGCGAGGAGGCCCAGCGTCTCCCCAGGCGGGGGAATCCCAAACCCGGGGCGGCACGGTTGCGTCCCACCTCATGGACCGCCAAGACCACACTGTCCTGACTCCAATCACGGCAGGACACTGAATTTAGATAACAACATGTACGTGAAACACTCGTTAGGTTTTGCGGACACAGACCAACTCTCAGACCTAACAAGTTGTGTTCCCCAAGCCTGCACATCAGGGCCCTGTTTCGGGCCTCTTCGAGCCGCCAGCTGCTGGGCCCAGAACTCCGATTTCCAACAGCTCCTCCTGGGTTCCAGGGAAGGGACCCCGCGGTCCTGCTGCTTCCCAGCCCTGGCAGCACTCCAGCCCTGCCCTCGCGATCCAGTGGAAGCAGCGTTTTGTGTTTTGTTTCGCTTTGTTTTGTTTCTCTGCTGTGGCAGCAGTGGCTGAATCCAGGTCCCTGCGCGTCCTCATCAGGCTCTCCTCCGCCCCTGAGCTGGTGCTGGCCCGAAGTGGACAAGGTCCTCTCGCTGACGCTTCCACTTCTCCCCCCAGGTCTGAGTTCCCCAGGTCCGAGGAATGACAGCTGCTTCCTGCACCGCTATCTTTGTGATGCTTCAAGTTCCTTTTCGCTCTTCAGTTCTATTACAACTCATTATACTGAATTTTCTCTGTTAAAACAATGGGTGTGGTTTCTGTCTGCTGGCTGAAACTCGAGCAGTAGAGAAATTGGGGCCGCCAGTGAGGTATTAGGCAGGATACAGAGAAGTTATTCCCAACCCACACTTACTAGAGCTCGAACCAGGGAATGCTGAGCTACATCCCCAGCTCTTTTTATAGCTCAGAGACTCATCTGCCCAGGGTGTAATCTGTTATCGTCCTGTTTCGGCCTCCTGTGTAGTTGGTGATCCCCAGGCTTGAGTAGGTGGCTAAGGTGGAAACGGCAGCACCCAAGTCCCCGACTCAAAGCGTCGCTCTCCGAAGGAGCCACCCCCCACGCGTGCGCTCCGCGGCCGCCGCCCCTGCGGTCAGGCCAGGCGCTTCTGGGCAGTAGCGTGTGTGACGCGCGGGCCAATCCCGCGGGCCTCGGGCGGGACTGCTCTTCTGCGGAGGCTTTCCTGGCTCAGAACCCTCTCGCCACGTGTGGCGTAAAGACGTGAATGGGACATGCTGCGAGGCCACGCCCGGTGACCCCAATAGGACAGGATCAGAGAAAGTAACTCCACAGCCGACGGACGTGCACAATCCGAAGGACGCCTCCGCGCTGTACGAGGTCAGAATCCACGGTAACCGGCCCGCCTGGGGGTGGCTGGGTCCCCCGGGCGCAGTGCGCGTCCGCCGCAGAGCTGGGCCTCTGCGCGGCGTGGGCGGGGCCTCTGCCGGCGGCTGCGGGCGGCGCATGCGCACCTCCGAGGCCGCGCCGAGCGGTCCTGGCATCCTCTGCAGTGTAGCCCCGTGCTGCTCGGTCCTCGGCCCTCTCGCCTGGCCTCGCTGCAGCCAGGGTCCCACTGTGGTGCGCCTCCTCAGAAAAGGCCCGGCAGCGACCGGGACCCCGCCCGCCGCACCTGCGAGACAGCGTAACTGCTTGGACTCCGCTCGCAGGCGTTTTGCGGTGACGGAGCTCTCACGGGAGCGTTCGCAGGGAAGCAGGCGCCTTCAAGCCATCCGCGCCCGCGGGAGGCCCGCCGCTGAGCCTGTGGAGCCCGCCTCTCGCCGCTTGGACCGCGCGCGCTTTTCTCCCACTGCCCAAGGCCGTCTTGGCGTGTGTGACAGAGCCACAACTGTCGCTGTCTGTGCAGACCATCTGCAACTCAGGCGACGCCGGGCCCAATCCTAGAACTAAAGAGAAATGAAGCGAGAGACATGGAGTCGGGCCGCCAGCTCACACAGCTCATCTATACCATTCCCTTTGCTGGGCGAGGCGGTACTCCCCTATAAGTCCAACGTGCGGGAGGCTAGGCAGGAGGATCACCTCGAGTTCAAGGGCAACCTGGGCTATACATAGAGACCCTGTCTTAAAAAACAAATGAGAAACTTATGCCATTTTCTTTTTTTTTTTATTTATTTTTTTTTTGGTACCAGGGATCGAACTCATGACTCGCGCTTGCAAGGACCTATGCCATTTTCACGTGGTAAGAAACTGCTACTATAAATGCCCTATCCCATGGCTTGGTGAGGAAGAGAACACCACATGCATGTTCGCTTGAAGCCGGGAGGCCCACAGTGTCTGCAGAACGGTTACCTGCAGCATGGGGTACCTGGTAGCCTGTGCTGATTCGACTGTGGTGCTCACCTGTGCTCCATCAGCCACCAGCCATTTCCCAAGGCCACCATGAGTAGCATCGGACCTGCCAAGTGCAAAAGCAGCTTGGAATGCAACCTAGACTTGTTGCTGAGAAATACTTGCTGTCATCTTTACTCTAAATCACTTAATACCTTTCTTAAATTTACTACCCGTGTTTTTCCTAAATTCACCCTCATTTTAAGCAGTGATATCTGCTTAGCCTGATTATACTTTTTCTTTTTTTTTTTGGTACCGGGGATCAAACTCACGACCTTGTACTTGCCCAGTAGGCACTTAAGCCACTGAGCTAAATCCCCAGCCCTACTGTTCTTGTATTTAAGTAAAATAAATACCTAAGATTCAAAATAAAGTTCTCTTAGAGGGGCTGAGAGAGTAACTTAACTGCAGAGCAGGTGTCACTCGTGAGGCCCTGGGTTCCACCCCCAGACCTCCCCTCTGAAAAAGGGCAAATGTAAAGCAAACCCTCCGCATTCATCTTTTAGAGACAGGATCTCTCTGGGTAGTCAGGCTGGCCACAAACTCACAATTCTCCTGCCTTGGGTTTTTTTTTTTTTTTTTTTTTTTTGTAAGCCCCAGACAGCTTCTGTGGCTCAGGATTTCTGCAAAGGCCCAATGAGGACAATTTGTTTCTATTCCAGTATACCTAAAGCTTCTGCTAGGAAAACCTGCAGGCTGCACATGAGTCTTCTGCTGGGGACTGGGGCTGTCTGAGCATGTGCCGCTTACATGCCTGGTGCCCCAGCTGGGACCACTTGACACCAGAAGACCCTGAAGCCAGCAGAGTGCCACCTGGTGCCTCTCTGCAGCCTGGGCATCTCAGCCTCAGAGCTGCCTGTGGGCTCTGGGCTCCAGTTCATGGGGTGGTTGCAGAGGATTAGAAGTTCGGAGGCAGTGCAGATAGGTACAAAAGGAATTTGGGGTGATGGAGCTGTTCTGTATTTTGACTATGATGATGGCTACATGAATCTACACAGACTTTAAAACTCCCAGGCCTGGCATGATGCACACATCTATAATCCCAGCACAGGCCAAGGCAGGAGGATCAAAAGTTCAAGGTCACCTTGGATTACACAGACCAAAAAAGTAAGTAAATTTTTTTTTTAAAATAAAACTCTCAGAAGTGAGTGCACATATCCCCTGCAAAAAAGTCTGTTTTTACTGTATCAAACATAAAATAAAATTATGGCTTTCAACAAATGATCCTAGAATGGCTTAATATCCAAAAACAAACACGAACCTAGACATAGACCTTACATCTTTCACAAAAATTAATTCACAGTGGATCATAGATCTAAATGCAATATAACAGTGCAAAATAACCAGATGCAAACAAAACTATAAAACTCCCAGAAGGTAACGCAGAAAACTCTGGTGTCCTGCATCAGCCAGACACCACTTTCTGGTATGGCTGTGTCTAGGTGTCCCCCCAAAGCCTCATGTGGTCATAGGTGGGGCTTGTCAGAGGTGGCTGGATCTGAGGTGTGTGGTGCTGGGATCAAGGATGTGTGATTACTAAATTAGCTCACTAGTTGGTTGGCAATGTTCTCAGCATGGATAGTGGGAAGACCCTCCCTGAGTGTGAGCACTACCTGCCCTAAGGGCATGTAGCCTGGATAGAGTATGTGGGGCTAAAAGATGTGGTGGTTGCTTGCTGCTTGCTACTTTGCTGCTTTGCTGCCTTTTGCCTGATTGTGAACTGTTCCTCCTCTATGACACTAACTTTGGGAAAACCAAAACAAAAAAGAGAAATGTATTAGCTATTACTTATGTCTCAAAATATCTTCTCCCCCTTTTTCTTCTTCCCCTTCCTCCTCTTCCTCCTCTTCTCCCTTCTCTTCTTCTTCCCCATCTCCTTTTCCTCCTCTTTTGCCTCTTCCTCCTCCTCCTCCTCCTCTTCCTCCTCTTCTTCTTCTTCTTCTTCTTCTTCTTCTTCTTCTCTTTCTTTCTTTCTTTCTTCTTCTTTTGTTTGATGAGCACTGGGAATTGAACCCAGGGCCCTTGCACAGACCTATATCCTCAGTCCTTTATGTTTTATTTTGAGACAGGGTCTCACTAAGTACATGAGTTGCCCAGGCTGGGATTGAACTCGCCATCTTCCTGCTTCAGCCTCCCAGAACACAGAGTACTAGCTAGCTAAGCTTCCTCTTTTACAGTAACCATGTTAGTCACATATATCGATGTCCACCTCACAATTGATGCATGAAAGAAAATGAACTTCTATCATGTTTGAATGGCTGCATTCTGGGGTCCCAGAGCAGATTAATTGCTCTTCAAATACTACAGGACAATAACAATAATACAGAACATTAGTTGTCAGCTTCACCTTCCTTGAGCAAAAGGCACAAAATTCTCTAACATGGGCAAAGTACAACATGGGGAAGAAACCCTACTAATGCTCAGTGAATTATGCTGCTGTAAGGTCTTCTCTGATGAGTGCCATGTGACTGTGATGGAGGGGGGCTGTGGGGACCCCAAAGAGAGACAGTTAAGGAAAACCCCGCAGAGACACACTGAGTTGACAGTGGGACTTGGGTAAATAGAACGGGAAAGAAGAATTCATAAAAAGGGAAATTGGGCAAAGGGTAAGGGTAGGACATGCCAACTCTTTCCGGGGGAATGCAGAAGGGACAGGACACAGTTTGAAGCCAGAGCTATATGGAAGGCAACACTTGCGATCTTAATGTGGCAAATTCACAGGTTTAGTCTTCTAAAAGCTTTTCCATGTTTCTGTTAAAGCTCTGTCTGCAAACAAATTTTTACTTGATGAGAAGTTTACACATAATTACACCTAGTATGTCACATGCATATTTTCCTGCTTTATTAACTCCTTTGAACAGCATAGTTTTTAGGGGTATAATTACCCTCTTTCAGCTGTTACCTCACAGTGGAAAGAGCAGACCATCAGCTTCTGATGTTCTTCATAACTCCCCTCATCTTTAGTGTCCACAGTAGCAAGGAGCAGTGCTACATGACAGCAGTGTGAAGGTGCAATGATGAGTTGTCACCTACTCCTCCCCCTTCTAGGAACAGTTTTGCTTATAGGAAGGGCCTTAGACTTGGGAGTGGCCACTGTGACACCCTATTCCTCGGGACACCAGGATTGGGTAGAGATAGGCATGTGACCCAAGTAGGCCAGTAATCTTCCTAAGATTAATTTAAAAGAGGTTTACTTGGTTCTCTGACTTCCTGGGCTGTTAACTGGGGTTGCCTCATGGAGAAAGACAGCCTGAGTGGTAAAAATGGACAGTTTCATTCTCAGGGGCTCTGCAGTTCTACCTCCAGCCCAGGGACCTGTTCCAAGGATCCTACTGTGTTAGTTTCCATCACTCAGACAAAGCACCCAAGGGAACCAACTTAAAAGGAGTAGAGATCCATTTAGTCTCATAGCTCAAAGGTTCCATTAGTGGTTGGCTCAGTCACTTTCAGGCCCATAATAGAGGCCCACATGACAGAGGAAGCTGCTCACTTCATGGTGGCCAGAAAGCATGGAGGAACAAAAGGGCCACAGGGTCCCTGTGCCCTCAAGGGCAAGGCCCCAATAACCTAACTTCCTTCCCTTAAGCACCACCTCTTAGAGCTCTACCACTTCCCAACATCTCTATCAGCTGGGGACCTTCAACACCTGTGTCCCCCACAGAAAGAACCACAGGAGTCACTGGTAACCAGTCCAGAGGTCCCTCCTAGTTAAATACCTGTTACCATCAACCAAAAAGCCTGATGTCCCAGGGTGAGCTGCAGAGGAGGCTGCATGTATCCTGTCTTGCTTTCCTCACCATGACGATACCTAAGGCGGGCAACGTGAAGAACAGAGATTTATTGTGGCTTATGGGTAACAGCCCAGGGTCGGCGGCTCCAGCAGACCAGCATGGAAAGCGGCACAGCGGGGTGGCCAGGAACAGGGACAGAGGGAGGAGCCAGGGGTCAGAGCCACTGGTCTAGTGACCAGACATGGCACCCCACAATCCAGCCACCTTCCCACAGCTCCACCTACCAGCACATAATTATATCGCCGTGCTGTATCTAATCAAAGTCAAAAACCCTTCACTATGGATTACTAAGACTTGCAGGACTAAGAAAGGGGGAAATGCTGCCAAACGAGATATGATATCAGCTACTGGTTCTACGAGGCACGATAGTTTTAGACTAGAAAATGTGGGGAGAAACAGGTGCTCTTTCAGCCTGATGGTAGTTGGGTTGTTTGTTTACTGTTTTTTTTAAATCAGATTTTATTGTTGCATTTTAGATATACCTAATGATTGCATTCATCATAAAGAATCTGCACCTGTACATGATACACTGTTTCCCCCACCCCCCTAGCCTTTTGACCAGCCTGCTGGTGCTGTTGAGTGAGTGATGTGATGATACCTGTGACCCTTACTGACCTCATCTATGAAGAATGGGGACAAGGTCCACCTCACAGGGTTGTTGTGAGATTTAGAGAGAATTGACTTAGGCATGGAGTGGTAGCACACATCTGTAATCCCAGCACTCCAGAGACCTGAGGCAGAAGGGTCACAGTTCAAGCCCAGCCTGGGGAATTTAGCAATATCCTGTCTCAAAATAAAATAATTAAAAATGAATGGGTATGTAACTTGGCACTTCCTACATTCAATCCCCAGCACTGGAAAAAATAAAAAGAATACATTTAATCCACTTACACACAAATGTCCTTAGCAGCATTATTCAAAATAAGCAAGAATGGGAACAAATGTCCACTAGTTGGTGGATGGATAGATAGGAGGTGGCACTGTCCATCTATGCACAGAATGCTACTGAGTGGTGGTGCAGAGCTGACTGGAGCACACTACCAAGTGGACAAGCTGGAATGAGGAACCACCCATTGTGTGATTCCACTCCTCTGAAATGTCCAAAGAGGACACTTTATACAGAAACCAAGGAGTATGAGTTTGCCAAGTTTGGGACAAAAGACGAAATTAACAGTTAATGGACATGAGGTAATGTTACTACATTTACTTAGTAATTTTACCAAAAATTCAATTAATTTTACGCTTGAAATGAAAAACTAATACATGCATGAAGTAAACCTTAATGAAGTTGTAAACAATAGACACTCAATGTCTAGATTAGTTCTTCAGCAGAGCAGGTGCTCAGGAAATAGTAACTTCCCAGCTCTGCATGTGGTTCAGATCCTTAAATCTGTAGATTGGTTGTCTTATTTACTTTTCTCATTTCTGAGATAAAGTATCTGACACCCAAAGTTAAAGCAAGAAAGGCTCATTTAGCTCACAGTTTGTGGAGGTTTTAGTCCATAATCAGCTGGCTTCAAGGCAGGGTAGCACATGGCAGAGGAGAACAGTTCATGGTAATAGAAGACAGCAAAAGCAACAAGAGAGAATGAGACAAGCCCCTTTCTGTCTCTTATACTTTGCCCAATCTACTGGGATTAGGGTGGTGCCAAACCAATCAGTGGACTGATTTAGCAATCGCCCGCCCTTAATGCCAGCATTGTGCTATGAATCAATTGCACACTCGAGATTCAGCCACCTTTAAAAAAAACCCCATGACTGCATGAGGCTTTGAGGAGACATCTAGACACAACCAAAATATTGGTCTTTCCTGGTATCCAGGAGGGAAGTGTTTTCCTTTTTGACAATTTTGTTTATTTGTTTCACAGTCCTGGGATTAAATGCAGGACCTGGGCACACTGTCTAAGAGCTGCATCCCAGCCCTCTCGCCTTCCCGCCTGCCCTAGGAGGTATACTAAGAGGCAGCACATGCCTGGGAAGTATCCTTGTCAGTCAGCCGCCAGGTGTGTGGGGCCAGGGCAGAGAACATTGCTGTCTTCAGGAAGCAAGGATAGGATTTTAGGAGTATGGGAAATTCTGGTCAGAGCTCAGAAGACCAGAAAACCAGTAAAAACAAGGCTCAGGAGGTTTCTTCTGGGAAAAAGGACTGCATTGGTTGTTGGACTCCAGATGATGTACATTATGGCTTGGCAAAAAGTTTGTATTTTGCTCATGTCCAGAGACTTTACCTGAGACTGAGATTAAGGATGGTGGACTAATTAATCTCAAGGCAGTCAAATGTTGTGGTGGCATGGCTATTGTTGGGGGCTTTTAGCCACATTTATGTTGCAAGTAAAGAGCAAAGAGCCCAGCAGGATGATTTAAAACATTGTGTTTGGTGAGAAAGGAAGCTGCAATGTAGCTGCGGACTGCAAAGATAGACTGAGGAAATCTCAACTGTTGAAAAGAAACAGGAGAGATTCTGGGAAGATGGAGGAATAGTAAGCAGCAGGGTAAATAGCCTCTCTGAGAAAAACAGCCCAGATGCTGGAATACAGCATTCTGGAGAAGACCAGAAGGAAAGAAATGGGTCCCCTTGACCCAGGAAGAAACTAAAGTGAGAATCAAAGCCCACAGAGAGAATTTTTTTAAAAAGAAAGAAAGAAAAGAAAAACTTAAACAGAAAGTGGTAGCCAGAGATACTTTCACTGGAGCCGGTCCCACCGTGTGAGAAGTGCCACTGGAATCCAGAGACGCATGGTCACAGTGAAGAGGGTGGCTAGCAAGCCCAAAGGCCTCAATGAGGAAACAGTGATGGAGGGGAGCAGTGGACTGGAGAACTGCACTGGCCGGCAGTGAGTGTGGGGGACTCAGTCCTCCCATGGGAGTCGGTGATTGGCCCGGTGACATTTTGGAGTCGGACAGGATAAGCCCAGAACCAGAACTGCAGCTGGCTTCATTCAGCTATTCCTAGCACAGAGCAGATTGGTGAAAATTGCTTGGACTGAGTCCTGCCCCCATGCACGGTCCAATACCCAAAGTTGAGGTTTCCCTAAAGCTATCCCTAACCAACCCCATGACACACACTCACTGGAGACTCCCTGTGGTTAAACAGCTTGGAAGGGAGGGGCCAGCCTGCTCTGCCCCTGCTTATACTTCAGTAGTCACCAACAGATTAGGGAAAGCAGCAAACAACACAAATCCCTAGCCAGCACACTTCGGAGTACTGATAACCAATACAGGAAGTGCTGGGGACCTCACTACCCACTTGTCTGGAAGAAACCAGGAACATGACAAGAGGAAGAAACAAAAGGCAATCTCTGCCTCCAACCCAAGCAGTACTGATCCAGGAGAGGTAAACAAGGAAGAGATCAGAAGTGACACACCTGCAGTTTCTGAAGCAACAGCAACTAACATAAAGAAACAACTTTGTCAAACTATAAAAGAACTTAAAACAGAAATACTATTACAAGTAAAGGAAGATATAAGAAAAATAATAAAAGAAATGCTAAGTACCTCTAAAGAAGACACAGATGGAAGAATAGAGGAGTATAGATAAAGGAAGGAAACCTTCAATGAAGAATATTTAAAAAAATTTAGAATACATGAAACAGATTCAAAGAGATTACCAGGAAATTAAAAACTCTATTGAAAGCTGGCAAAGAAACTAAACTTTCTTTGCTTGAAAGAAACTAAAGATAGACTATCAAACCTGGAAGACAAGTTTGCAACTTGCAATCATGAAAGGAAACATCTCTTAAAATAACAAGGAACCAGGAAGTAACAATACAAAGACTAGATGATGACAAGAGGATCTATAACTTAAGAATAAAAAATGTGAGTGAAGAAGCAGGGGTAAACACAAATGAAATACAAAGGCTATTTACAGAAATAATTAAAGAAAACTTCCCAAGCATAGGAAAAGGAAATGATATTCAGATAAATGAGGCATACAGAACTCCAGCCAGCTATAACCAGAATAGCTCTACACCCAGACATATAATAATCAAGATCCCAGAAATTCAACACAAGGACAGAATATTAATAGCTGTCAGAGAAAAGAAACAGATCACCGATACAGGAAAACCCATCAGAATCATGACAGACTTCTCGACACAAACCATCAAATCAAGAAGAGCTTGGAGTGAAGTATTCCAAGTTATGAAAGAGAATAACCTCCAACCCAGATTGATGTACCCTGCAAAACTATCTCTCAAAATTAGTGGAGAAACAAGATGCTTCCATGACAAAGAGGAACTGGGGGAGTTCATGACCACCAAACCAATCCTACAAAAAATACTGAAGGACATTCTAGAGAGAGAAAAAAGACCATGGTTTCAGAAACAGTGGCAGAGGGGGCTCACTGAATGGGACAGACAGTGCAATAAAGGGGAAAAGTAGACAACCAATGGCAGAAAAATAGCATGGCAGAGATGAGGCAGAGAAGGTTGGCCATAATCACTACTATAGATGGCCTCGATACACTAATAAAAAGAAACACAGGCAGAGTGGGTCAGGAGATAGGCTCCATTGAAATGCTCTATATAAGAAATATAATTAATCTGAAAAAGGGTTTATAGACTGAAAGTCAAAGATGAGAAAACAATGCTCTATGTGACAGCAAACCAGAAAAAAGTGGGGGTAGCTCACCCATCAGCTGCAGATTGGTTGGAAAGATGTAACACTTTTATATAATGGAGAACTACTCAGCTATAAGGAAGGAAAACCTTGAGGCTCTTTTTTTTTTATTGGCACTGGGGATTGAACTCATGACTGTGTGCTTGCAATGCAGGTGCTTATGCCACTGAACTAAATCCCCAGTGACCTTGAGGCTCTTGTAGGTAAATGGATACAATTTGAGATCATGCTCAGGGGTAAAAAAAAGTTCAGAATCACTTAGGTAAATAGCGGATTGCCTCCTTAATCTAAAAACTAAAGGAGTTAGTGGGATACAAAATGTACAATGCACCCTGTGAAAGTGAAAGAGGAGGAATTGTCTAAAAAGGGAAGGCAGTGACCATTGTTAATCTTGTATCATGATTTGAAACCCATATTGTTTTCATTGATCTGTTTAGTTTGGTTATATTCTGTTCCAGTTTATCTACTTGTACTAGATTTGATGGCATGGACAGCTACTCCAAAGATAGCAGTATATACTATGGTAACCATTTTTTATCTCCTATTAACTTAATTTGAAGCCCTGTATTGTTTTTACTGTCTTGCTTTGACTAATTTTATTGGAATCTATTTTGTCTGATCACTGTCTTGTTTTGACTGATTTTATTTGAATCTATTTTGTTTGACAGTATCAATTCTGAGGGTATAGGCAACTACTTGATTCACTATGATACCCATTCTGGTTTGACTATTATCTTTTGAAGTCCTATAATGTCTCCAATGTTTTGTTTTTATTGATTTTGTTCTGTACTGTTTTGTTCAATTTTATTATACCTGATGATATGGGCAATTCTTTTGAAGATAACAAGAGGCATTATGGTAACCATTGTTGATCCCCTTGTATTTTGGTTTTAAGTCATGTACTGTGTCCATCTTTTTGTTTTGAGTGACCCACATTTCTTTTGTCTCATTAGGTTTTAGTCTCTTCAAAATAAAAAAAAAGAAACAGGAGAGTAAAAAAGATGGCCTGAAGGCATCACAAAAAGCAGCAAGTCTTGAACCTTTGCAGCCTCAAAACTGTAAAAGTAAAAGACTTTGCTTTGAGGTGAAAGCTGCAGAGCATATGTTCCAGAATGGTGGTGGCATGTGGGAGGTCGAAGTCCTGAGGTCTGGCTGGCTGCCCTGGCAGAAGTCTGAGCACACTCAGATTCCCAGCTCTTTGGCATACCAAGCAGAGCATCCCTGCAGGGCTGCCCCACTTGGAGCCCGCCCTGCAGTGCATCCCCGCCTTCCCTAAGCCTACTTCCGCCCTTCCTGAAGCTCACCCTTGCCCTTCTCTAAGCTCACTTGCGCCCTCCCTCTTCAGTCTATATATACTCCTGCACTTCCTCAATAAAATCGGATCTGTGCCATCGCCTGATCTCCAGAGTTGTCTCTCTGTCACCACTTGCCAGTCTCCCACTACCCCAAAAAGGCTGCAAGTGGCACCCAATGTAGGGTTTGAGTGCCTCCTCGGACTCGGTAAGTGGCCCCGCCCACATCATGGGCCCTGCGCTTCCCAAGGAGCAGCACCCGCAGGCACGGGCTCTTGCTGCCCTCTTGCAAGCTAGGCAATGCAATATTGTCGGACAAATATAAATAGAAAATCTCAGTCTACCATTACATAACAGCATGATTATTATGAGGGCTTGTGCTGTACTCGGGATAATCAGGCAAAACATTGGGAATGGGAAAAAGAGGTAAATGATGCATTTCCTGTTAATTTACATCAGAATCCTGCTCACCCTTTGCACTGGTGTCCTCACGAACATACCACCTTAAAGCACCTCCGGGAGGCGGTCAAGGAGGACGGCATCCAAGGGCCTTTTGCACAACAACTCCTTAAAACAGTCAGTATGGAACTTAATTGTCCCACTGACTGGAAACAGCTAGCAAAAGCGATTTTTAGTAGCAGTCAATACCTAGACTGGATGGCTATCTATAAGGATGAATGTGAACAACAAGCAGAGAGAAACCTTAGAGCCAATGTGATACTCAATTATGAATGCCTTGTGGGAGAAGGCATTTATGCCTCTCCAGCCCTACAGGCACAAGGTCCTCCTCGATATTTGATCCAGTCAGGCTGGCTGCCCTGAGAGCTTTTACCCACTGTCATGCAGCCCTGTCACGCTGACGATCAAGCTAGTGCAGGGGGCTAATGAGGCCTTTGCCTCCTTTGTTTCTAAAGTTCTAGAATCCTGCAAACAAAAGGTACAACATGAGGGAGCTTCTAAGGCTCTGGCTAAAGATTTGATTTTTGAAGGAGCTACCCCCACATGCAGGACATTAATAGCCCCCATTGAAAATGAAGACCTTAACAGATGGATCCTAGCTTGCAGGGAAGTTAATGCCCAAGGCACACAAGCCCTAGCAGCAGCCTTAGCAGCTCACCTACAAATGGGCACTGCCAGCCTACCGCTTGGCTTCACATGTAGGGCCCCTGGCCATTTTGCCAAAGACTGCCCACAAAAGGGACAAAACGCCAACACATTCACTCCTGTGGCAGGCTCCCAGGCCCGTTAGCTCAAGGAAATCAGGCTGCTGACAACTTAGTCTCCATACAAGCTGTACAAATGGCCCTAACTGACCCCCTTACTCAACCTAAAACACTTCACTCCAGATTTCACTTATCTGCAAAGGCTACACATCAGCTCCTCCTAGACATTCCCAACCCTACCTGCAAACACCTAGTATGAAGCTGTGCCACCTGTGTGCCTTTCTTAGCACCCTCCCTCTTTCAGTCTATATACACTTCTGCACTTCCTCAATAAAATCTGATCTGTGCCATCAGCCTGATCTCCGGAGTCGTCTCTCTGTCGCCCCTTGCCAGTCCCCTGTAGCCCCAAAAGGCTGCAGTGGCAGTCACACTGGGTTCCAGAATGGCAGCAGTGCACAGAGTTTGTTCCTCACAATCAGGTTCAGAGTACTCAGCAATCTGGGCACTCGACCCCTACAGGCAATAAGACAGTCTACTGCTCCAACTGGCTGCAGACTTCGACATCATCCATGTGGTGCCGGCATTAGGTGCATATAGAATGCAGGAGTTCTGAGGTTAAAAAGGTTTCCACCCTGATTTTGGAAACCCTGGAAGGCCAAGCACCATGCCCCTTAGAGGGCAGTGTGTAAAGCTATGAGCGTGAAGCCAAAGGTGCAATGGAGACCCCAGAAATTTGGAAAAGCCAGAAGCATCAATCATCTTAGGAAACCTACAAGCAGAGAGCAAAGCCAGCCCAAAAGAGAAGCCATGGGAGCTACAACCACCACAAGTGCTGTAGGGGTGGAGTCACTCAAAGCCTTTGGAGCTCAAAACCAGATTACTTCAGATGCTGGACATGGAACTGGAGGATTTAATATTTGCCCTGCTGGATTTTGGACTTGCTTTGGTTCCAATGCTTTGTATTCCCATTTGTACCTTTTGAAATAGGAATGTTTGTCTTGTGTCATTGCATATTAGAAGTGTTTAACTTTGTTTTCATTTGTATTGGGGCTTGCAGCTAAGAGTTTGTCTTACATCTCCGAGGACTTTTCAGGAATGGTGAAACTGTTAGGACTTTGGCAACTCTTGCAGATGTACTAAATGCCTTTTGCATAAAGGGATGTGCATGAGTCTTTGGGGGGGGCAAAGATAAAATGTTATGATTTAATGTAATATAATGTTGATAGACTTAATGTTGGTGCTTAAGGATTGTTAAACTTATTTAAGGAAATGTGTCTCCTTGCCAGGTTGACAAGGGTGCATTGTTATGGCTGATATATTGTGTCAAATTGAGAAGTTTAGCAGTGTAACTAAAAGATTCAGCAAGGAGCCAGGATTCTTACTTTGTAAATGTCTTTGTCCTATGCAAGAGGAGGGTAAGGAGACTTTGTGAGTGCTACACCTGCCTTGGAAGGGAGGTGGCCTGTGTACAGTATAAGGGAGCAAAAAAGGCTTGCTCTCCTCACCCCACCCCCCCACGCCAATTAATTTTGGCTGCTTTTTGCTAGCTGCTGCCTTGAACTGTTGCTTCTGTGCCATACCACCCTGCCTTGGAGCCAGCTGATTATAGACTGAAACCACCACAGACAGTGAGCTAAATAAACCTTTCCTTCCTTCATTTTTGGTGTTGGGTATTTTGTTCCAGCAATGAGAGAAAAATAACCAAGACACACGAGACATGCTGGGTTACAATGACTTTCATTTTTTCCTTTTGTCTTTTATTTTATATTTTATATATTGGGTTTCTCATATAGGAGAAACAATGTGACATTTAAGCTTGTGTGTCTGATTTACCCCACTTAACATTATCTCAAGTGTACCCATTTCCCTACTAATGACTCATTTATCCTTCTCTATGAAGGACTATACTCTGTCATGTATAAATGTTTTCTTTACCTATGCATCTATTGGTGGACTCGCTACTTCCAAAAGCCAACTATTAAGAGCTGTGCAGCTATAAACCTGGGTCTGCATTCACCACCGTGGAATGATGACTTTTAACTGTGGGAAGACGCTGAGGAGACTAGGCAGGTGAAAGGGAATTTCTATTTTTAGTTTTCCAAAGTCTCCTTATTGGTTTTCACAGTGATTGTACTATTTGAATCCAGTATGTATTTCACACCAGATCAATGTGGACCCTAAATTTGCATCAGAAATTCTTGATCTATGTTTAGATTTCATAAGCCCTACAGTTGAAAAAGTAGATGTAATGCTCAAGTTGTTCCAGACACATTTGGAATTTTTCCAACACTGAATCAGGTATTAATTTTTTTAATTTAATTAAAATTTAGTGCACATTCATTAAGGCCACACGCTCAATGGACATTCGTTGCACTTCACTAAGGCCACACGCTCAGTGGACCAGGAAGGCTTGGCCTAGCCCCAGCCGGGAGACCGAGCAGAGAAAGGGCTGAAGATCAGGGGACGCCCCGCCCCGGGGGGACGCCCCGCCCCTGCCTCGCCCGGTGCTAGCCCCTGCTCCTATGTCACTCCCAGGGGTCAGGGTCTCTGTGCGCAGCTGGCACTGGGACTTCCCTCTGGACCGAGACTCGCGCGGAAAGAGGGGCGCGGAGGAGACGGGC
>PVJX010003128.1:55691-114234 GCA_004027295.1 Dolichotis patagonum
TGCGAGCCGGAGGGGCGGGGCCTGCGAGCCGGAGCGTGGCTGGAGGGCGTGGCCTGCGAGCCGGAGGGGGGGTGGGGCGGGGCCTGCGAGCCGGAGGGGGCGGGAGGGCGGGGCCTGCTAGCCGGAGGGGCGGGGCCTGAGCGGCTTGGGGGCGGGGGAAGGGCAAGGCGGGACCGAGGCCCGGGCGCTTCGGACCGCACCTGGGTGGCCGGCCAGGCGGGGCTGGGCCTGTGGGAGGCGGCCGCGCCTCGCCCGCCATCCCCAGCTCCTCCTGAGGCGGTTGACTGAAGCTCCAAGAAATCGAGGCGCCTGCTGTAAGCCCAGTGCTGCTGTCCCGCTGCGAGGTGTCCAGGCGTTGACACACTTCTTGCAGAAAAGGGCCTCTTGGGGCGATGCGGCTGAATTCTTCCCGCAGTGTCACCAGGAGCCCGCGCTGATCACTATCCCGGGACACTGAAGTCACACGAGGCGCACCTCCCGCAGCCCAGAGCTGACCCAGAGAGTGTGGCACCCCCTGCTCAGGACCATCAGCCCCTCTTCTCGGGGACTAGTTCCAGCGATGCTGGAGCTCACTGGCACCTGGGAACAGCACAAAGGTCAAACCTCGAGAAGGCAAAGAGAACATCACCTCAGGAACCTCCCCCACCACGTCCCTTCCTCCTCCTACTTCCGAATCGCAGAGTCCCCAGTGGAGGTGAGACGAGCCCGCAGCGGCGCAGGCTCCGCCCCCCAAGATGCCGGGAGCGTGCAGGGCAGGAATGCCAGCCTTCCGCTGACTCCCACCAACAGGATCCGCTTATGGAGGCGGAGGTCCTCAGAAGCGGCTTACCCTCTACGCGCCCCATCTCTTAGCCATGCCCAGGCGCCCTGTTTTGCTGGCATCCTGGCCAGGAGGGCGTTATGAGGGCTCTGTGACCTGAATGCCTCTGCTTGGTGTGGGTGGGTCGGGCTACCAGCTGCACCCACGTTTGGCACGGACAGCCTTGCTGCAGCTTGCAAGGGCCTGGAACAATGACTGGGAGCATCAGCTATTTTAATGCAGAGTTAGGCACACAATCCTTGCTAAAAATAAATACAAAGGAAAACCCCAGAGTAGCTAAGCCTATTTTAATACCTTTTATATTTCTTGTTCCTGGTTCTTTTGTTTCCTGGTTCCTGGTTCCCCTTGCGACTGTGGAGCTGTCCTTTGCACAGGCACCCTGAGTGTTGTCCAGCTCTCACCCATGTCCTGGCACACAGCCCCATCTTGATCATGTCAGAGAAACAGGAAAGAAAAGGAAGTGCACTTGCACCTTTGGGTTGCTGGGACGATGTGCCTGACAAACACAACTGAAAGGGGGAAAGGTCCGTCCTAGCTCCTGATTGCAGGGGTTTCAGTCGATGGTCAGCCATGGTCAGCAGGACCCGAGGCAAATGCAACATTATGGGAGGGTGCAGTGTAGGAAGGCTGCCCACCTCATGGTAGAACAGCCAGAACAGCCAGAGAAGAAAGGCCAGGAACCAACAATCCCCAAAGTCACACCCCAGTGACTCACCCTTCCTTGACAAACAAGATTAACCCTTACTGGAAAATCCAACACCATTTCTTTGAGCAAAATGGAATGATGTCACCACTTCTGAGATGAGGTAACTGAAAAGAAGCTTTGGGACGATGCCCTGCTCCTGACTCCCTCCACAGCATCCCCACAGCGAGAAGGGGTTTTGTAAAGCATGGGATCAGGGATGGACCCTGGTCCCACGAGGGCCCCTTCCCAGGAAGTTGGAACAAGAGGGAAATAAAGTCTAACACCCAGGCCCTCTCCACCGAGTTCCTGTTGACTGCTTCCTCCCACCCCAGAATTTGGGCCTTCCCTCGTAATGTTTTTGTTGTTTTTTAAACTTTGGCCATTTAGATAATATGCTGTAGCATCTCTTGATTCTGAGTCCTTTTACCAGTAATATGTTGCAGTATATTTTGTTTAATGACTTGCTTGAACCAAACCTGTGGAGTCTCTCCCTCCTCTTCCAGTGTAGGTACCTCTGCTCTGTTTTTCTTGCTTTTTTTCTTTTTTAATTTTCAAGCCTGTCTTTCTAGGGGTTGTCCATGTGACCCAGTGTTGTAGCACCTTTCTTGGTACTGGAACAAAATATCTGACACCTACAACTTAAAGGAAGAGAGGTGTATTTTGGCTCACAGTTTCAGTCCATAGTTGGCAGCCCCAGGCAGGAAGGGTGTGGGGGCAGGGCCTGGCAGAGGACAGCTTCTCACATTGGAGCAGCCAGGAAGCACAGTAGGGAAGCAGTGGGAAGGGAGGTAAACCCTTCTGGGTCACTAATGCAGACTCTCTGATGACAGAGAGTCAAATCACCTTGCTCAAATCACCTTGCAAACCCGAAAGGCTTTTGCGGGACGCCCCAGAGCTGGATGTTGAGCCCAAATGTTATGAGCCAAGGAGACCTGCAGCCTTGGCCGATGCACCTGTGTGTAGGCTGAGGGGAACCCACTCCAAATGCAGGCAGCGTTCCACACTCAACAGCTTTGCCAGACTGACTTTGCCTCTGCCAGACTTTCTTCCTCTGCAGGTGTGCAAGGTGTAAGGTTCAGCCAAGGATGTGTGGAAAGCCAAGTGTGTTGCTCCTGAGTGTGCCGCAGACTGTGGGTGCAGGTGGAAGGACAGACCATGGAGCCATGGGGAGGCATGTCACTGGCCACTGTGCAAGGTCAGCAGCCACCAGCAGCAGGTCCCTTACTGTGGTGACCAAGAGAGATGATCGTCTTCCTACTCTCACAGAGTAACAGTGTGCTCCAAGGCCAGTACCACAGCACCTTCTCACCTCTGTCCCTCTTCCACCTGAAGCACTGAGAGCGCACAGCTCGGCCTGAGGGACCTGCCCAGATGCCATTCTCAGGGACAGAGGTGTGGGTGTGGCCAAGCATGTGGCAAATGTTGAACTCTGAGGAACCCCGGTGTCCTGGCCAAGGAGGGCAGGAGGGTGCTTGCAATCTGAGGCCTCAGCCAGGGGCAGCGTGTTACTGGGAAGAGTCTAGGCCCTGAAGGAGGGGCATCCTGGCTTTAGTGCCCCGTAGAGTCACGTGGCTTCTGAGTCAGACTGGTCAGAGTTTGTCAGAGGATGTGTGGAGAGCAGAGTGTGTTGCTCCTGAGTGTGCCGTAGTCTCCAGTGGAACCTGTGGAACAGAAGCCTGCTTGAATCATCACACTTTGGTCCTTTCATTGGTTGACTTTCTAAAAGATTTCTACACTGCTCCTCCCTGGAGCTGGGGCTCTAAGCTGGGTTCCTTCATGAGTGCAGAGGGTATCCAGCTGCATCCTCGGATGATTCAGCTCTGTCCACCTTCCCAGGCAATGCAGGGACCTCAGGTAGTGGGAAACTCTGACCAGTCTGACTCAGAAGCCACGTGACTACGGACCAGAGCCTGGGCTACTGCCACTGGGTTGGAGCAAAGGCCACTGTGCTCCAGTGACTCATGACGGGAAGTGGGGATGAGGGCTGTGCCTTACAGGTGTAAGCACCAAAGGGCCCAGCAGGGTGTGTCACCTCTGGAAGGGGAGCAGCAGGTGTCAGAAGAGTCACTAAGGAGGTTCCAACACTCACCTGGGGCGAGAAAAATGGCAAGTGGCTGGGTATGGTGGCTAGGCCTGTAATCCCAACACTTGGGAGACTGAGGCAGGAGGATTGCTGTCAAGTTCAAGGCCAGCCTGGGCTACAAAGTGAGTTCAAGGCCAGCCTGAACTGCGTAGTGAGAACCTGTCTCAAAAAAAAAAAAAAAAAGGAAAGAAAGAAAAATGGCAATGTGCACAGGTGCTGCAAGCCCAGGTCCTGTCAATGTGGCTTTGGTCTAGACTTCGAGATAGGGAGGCTTTGTGGTGTTGGTTTTCCCTTTGAGCTTGCGCAGCTGCAATCTGGGTGGGGGACAGAAGGGAAAGGGGCAGCTTCCACCTTTACTTTAAAGGGCACATTGTTTTGTTTTGTTTTGGTTTTTGAGGTAGGGTTGCACAACATAGTCTAGAATGGCCTAGAACTCAAGGCGATGCTCCTGCCTCAACCTCCCATGGGATTAGGGGACTGGGCCACCATCTGCTTGTCTTCTGAGGGCTACGAACTGCATAAAGGGCTGCTCAACAGAACCAGAACCGCGGGGAAGGTGTATTGAGAGATAGAGGCCTTGGCGCCTTCTGAAGGCGGCAGTGGGGGGGGGGGACGCCTCAGGGCGCTGGTCCCTGGGGGGTCCTCTCACACCAGCCCCACTGGCGCCTCCAAACCTGCTCCATGGTGCAGATGGGCCGTGCTCCTCTCCCGTTCACAGAAGGAAACAGAGACACAAGCAGCCCGGTGCCACCCTGAGGTCCTTAGCCTTGCCACGACCTCCAGCCACCGGGACTGAAGCCGGGTCCCGACACCGCGGAGGCGCGCGAGTGCCCTCTGGTGGTAGCCAAGCACGGACCGATTTACAAGTTGGAAGCTCGCATTTGCTGCGGCCTGCCCGAGAGGAAATGGTGGCACAGATCAGCTCTGGCATGGGCACAGACCGGCTGCAGGGCGCAGGCGTGGTGCGGCCCGGCCCACACGGTCCCCTGCCGCAGGAGTTGGCCGACTGGACCAGGTCAGGGCCGCCCTGCATGGGAGCCAGCAAAGGCGCCGCCCTGGGGCCGCGGTTCCCAGGACCTCCCTATCCTGCGCGAGTCCTGGGCAGCGCCCGGTCTGGACGTGCAGAATGGGTGCTGCGACCTGGACATGAGGCTGGGGCTCCCCCGCGTCTGAAGAGATTGGCCAGATTAGGGGAGCTCAGAGCCTCGGCGGGCTACAGGGACAGACTAGGGGTGAAGCCGGCAAGACCCGGACACCCTGCGCTGTCCCTAATGCGCACAGCAGGAAGGCAGGCGCACAACAGTGAGGGCGCGGTACTTGTTAAGAGGTGACTGTGCCTTCACTGCCAGCTCCCTTGTAAGGGGCGAGGCTGGTTCACAAAGGCTACGCAGAGCCCCTTGCCTTTCTCTTTCTGCTGGGTCAAAGTGCCCGACACCGGGGTGGGGCGGGCGGCTCTTCCTGCAGACCCCCAACAGCTGCTGTGAGTCTCGCCTGTGCGCCACCTAGACTGAAGCTGACTCCGCCTAGAAAACTCCGCGGTGGGGCGGCTTTGGCACTGCTGCCGGCGGAGCGGAGCCGAGGCCCAGCACTGTCCTTCGAGCCTGGGGGCCATTTTCCCTGCCCAAGTTCGGGTCGCTCAAGATACCCATGTGTCACCAGGCCTACCCGATGCCCGGGCTCTGAGCACTCCGCTGGCCTCGGGCACAGCGCGGGCTTTCTCCAGCACCTCTCCCTCCCTCCCGGTGCAAAGTCCGCACGACCTCCTGCTCCAAGAGGACACTGCTCAGAGAACCGCCCGCCTCATTCCGCTGGAGCCAGGCTACCCAACACAGGCCGGGGAGTCTTAGGAACAGAATGGACGCTGCGCAAGGCCCATGCAGTCTCGGCCTGCAGCGGCCCCGGGCCCAAGGTTGAAAGAGGCGCCCTGCCTTCCTGTCTCCAAACTGCTGACAGTTACCAAAGGCGCTTTGCACACGAGCTCGTGCCTCAAAGCCGCCTTGCTGGCGGACCCACTGCCTGGGGCGCAGAAGTAGCTGTCCATAGACTAGTCAGCATGGAGCAGCGGGTCTGCAGCCAGAGCCCCTACACTGGAGACCTACAGACGGCGGCGCAGAGCCCGCAAGGTGCTGCCATCCCGGGAGGAAGCAGGAAGCCAGAAAGGTCAGCCACCGCGGCCAGGAGCGGAGCCGCTCCGGAGAGAGGAGCAGCGGCTGGGGTAACGCCAGGGAGCTGCCCCCATCCTGAGACTAGGCGGCGAGACCCTGAGAGACACTGTGTGGGCGCAGCAGAGGACAGGAGACAGGCAGAGCTCACAGGGTCCGGGGGAAGCCTCCCAAGGGCTCAAATTCCGGCCTACACTGGACGTGCAAGCCTCCTGCCGAGTGAAGCAAAGCAACTCCAGAAAAGGCGCGATCTGGCCCCAAGTATTTGAGCTTCTCAGCGCAATCGACTGAGGCATAAAGCTGCCACTGCAGAGGGACGGTTTCCACCTAATGAGCCCAGAGTTTCAGCCATGGTGATGAAAGACCCGGCTGACAGGTGGTGATGAGGACTGCACACGTGGAGGGGCTCACTGCCAAAGGCCCACTCAGGCTGTCACGCGGGTGCACTTCAAGTTGTGCATTTTACTACAGAACAAATAAATACTCCAGCTGTACCAGGCTGGCAAGGTGGCCCTGTCTCAGAAAAAAAAAGTTGAAATCCTCTGAGGATGGCATAACTAACACTCCTGAATATGCAAAACAGCAGGAAACAAGACCTGGTTTTTTTTTTTTTTAAAATTTTGATAAGCTCTTGTTAGTCACTAACTTGGCTCAGGTTGGGCTCCAATTTGTGAACCCCTTGCCTCAGCCTCCCAGAGTGCTGGGATTACAGGCCTGAGGTACCACACCCAGGAAAACTGTCTAGTTTTTGTTTAAAGTTTTCTTTAAAACAAATTTCATCTAGGTTCACTCCTACTTAAAATGTAGAAAGGGGCAAAAAAGTGTTGCTCCTGCATTAAGAATAACAAAAAAATTAACATTTAAAACCATCACATTTCTTGGGCCCACCCGGAAGTTGCAGTAAAGCAATCAAACAAGCTGTACCCTAAGAGGCTGTGATGCAACCCCAACACAGAAGGGACACACTGCACACCCCTCCCTAAGCTAGGCACACAGGAGAGGTGGGTACTGAGGGAGGTAGAACACAGCCACCAACCCAAGAGCTTGGTACGCTCCTCTGCACAGCTCTGGGCATTGCCCAGCTCTGAGCATCTGAGCTCCCCATGAGGGAACCCTGCTGCCGCATGCCCTCCTCTGGGGCACAGAAGGATGGGAACCCACACTCACACAGATGTGCAGGGTGACTGAAGGCCCTCGGGACAGGCAGGACCCACCTGCTAGCCTGGACCCTCTGTTCCTGTAGGGCAAAAAGCCTGATGTTTCGCTGGAGAAGGGAAGTAAGACCTTACCTCAAAAGACCTGGTAAACACCTCCTCTACGCTGTCCTAAGCAACTCACTTTAAATACAGAGACATTAAGAAGCAAGGTATCACATATCATGTTCACACACTGTGTAAGACGGCACTTCTGAAAGCAGTCCCGCTGCTAAAGCACATGTGAACAAACCCTACAGCATAAACAACAACAAAAACAATACAAGAGATAAATGGACTGACAAAAATAATCTCAAGAACACATGGGACAGAGAAAAGAACAAAACTATATGTTTAACCCAACTATACTGATTAAGTACAAATATGCCAAGAGAAACTGCTGCCTGAAATAAGTAGCAAGACCCTGTCTCCTCTTACCAAAGAACCTCACTTTAAATACATAAATAAAAGTAAAAAGATGTAAGATATACCATGTTAAACTTCCATCAGAAGAATGCCAGGCATGTTGTCACACACTTGTAATCCCCACACTGGAGGCTGAGACAGGATTATGAATTCAAAACCTGCCTGGATTACATAGTAGGACCCAGTCTCAAAAAAATGAAACCCAAACTGGGTGTGGTAGCACACACCTGTAATCCCAGCACTCTGGAGGCTGAGGCAGGAGGTCACCATGAATTCAAGGCAGCCTGTGCTACACAACATCTTAGGCCAGCCTGAACTACACAGTGAGATCCTGTGGGGGAGGCGAGCCAGGCATAGTGGTGCATGCCTATAATCCTAGCACTCAGGAGGCTGAGGCAAGAGGATCACTGCAAGTTCCAGGCCAGCCTATGCTACATTGTGAGTCCAGAACACCTTGAACTACATAGAGAGACATTGTCTAAAAAAAAAAAAAAAAAAAAATTAGGAATTGGAGGGAGGCATTTGAGCAAATTAAAACCAAAATAAGCAAAAGAAAAGTACTGTAGTAGGAGGCAAAATATATTAAATTTAGAACATTAGAAACACAGAAAAATCAGTGAAAATAACTGATTCTATGAAAATATCAAGGCCAGGGACTTGGCTTAGCAGCATAAGCACCTGCAAGGCTGTAAATTTGATCCCCAGTAGCAAAAAAAAAAAATCAATGAACTGATAAACATCTAATCAGGTCAAGAGATAGTTTATGCAAATGAGTTCAGATAAAACAGACTTAAGAGACATAACCTATCAAAGCTCACTTGAGAAAAAAAGTAACGAGTAATCACAAAAATACATATACATATTTACATACCCCAAAATGAAGAAGAATTTTTTTTTTTTAAACTGGGAATCAAATTCACAACCTCATGCTTGCTAGACAAGTGCTGTGCCACTAAGCTATATCCTCAGCCCTAATTATAAAGTTTTAAAAGAGTATTTCAGGCTCAGACTGCTTCACTAACTTTTTGGAGATAATAATTGTAGCTGGGTGTGGTGGTGTATGGCTGCGATGCCAGCACTTGTGAGGCTGAAGCAGAAGGATCACTGCAAATTTGAGGCCAACCTGGACTGTATATTGAGACCCTGTCTCACTCATCTCCCCCTCCTCCCCCAAAAAGGATCATCATTAGCTGGGCATGGTGTTATTCACCTATAAAGCCAGCACTCTGCAAGGCTGAGGCAGTTTCACCCACTCTTGGCAAGTTAGTAAAACCTTCCTCAAAATTAAAGCCAGGAATGCAGCTCAGCGTGAAGCCCAGCCCTCACTCTCCAGCATCATCCAAAGCAGCAAAGAGCATTAGTGACATTCAACAGCTAGCTCAACGTCTCAAAAACACCGTCAGCAGTCAGCCATGAAAACCACAAGGTCTTAACCCCCCACGCACAGGTGGGGAAAACACCGCTGGACAACATCCAACACGTGACAGGACCTCCCAGCAAACCAAGACCGGAGGGCTGTACCCCATCATCACTGTTGCTTGTGGAGTTGAGAGCGGCACTCATGGCCTCACAGCCTACACAGCTACCTCCCTCCCAGTCACCGCACATCACAGGTAGCAGTTACAGATGCCTTTCCTTCAAGACGGAACAAAGCATGCACGTCCACACTACTCCCTCAAGCACTGTACTGGAGGGTGCCCTCGTGCAGTAAGGCAACATAACGAAATGAAGGACACACAGATTGGGGGAAAACTATTTCTTTGTAAAAGATGTGATGTCTCCTTTTTTGTGGGATTGTAGAAGATAGGCTCATTATGTAATTCAGGCTGGCCTTGAACTCACAGCACTCCTCCTGCCTCAGCCTCCCAAGTGCTGGAATGACAGGCCTATACCATAACCGGCACCAGGACATGATGCTCTATACAGAAAGTCTCAAAGGCTACACGGTAACTACCATGAGTGTTTCAGCAGCTTTGCAAGCACAAACTCCATATAAAGTCAGCTGAACTGAAAAAAATTTAAAGTACCATTTTATATTACCAAATAAGATACACAGGAATAAATATAGGCAAATATGCAAGAGACTTATACAGTGTAGCTTACAAAAAACATGGCTGAGAATAAAAGGCTTAAATAAAACACACTTTCACTATTACCTCACTTACATCCAAAACTCAACATGAAATAAAACTAAATGTACACTTTGCATATAAATCTGCTAGAAAGGAAGTGTCAGGAAACCCTGAGTTGAGCTGAGTTCTCAGGATGCAGGGTTGGGAATCAGATCAGGAAGCAGGGATGTGGGACCCACCCTAGCGAGACAGTGAAAGCTACTGGCATGACAACTGCTAACAATGTGTGTAAAAAGGCTGCACCTACTGTACACAACTTACCTACCAAGACCCTGTCTCAAAAACTGAACAAGCTGAGGATGCAGCTCAGTGGCAGAGTACTCCTCGGCACAGAAGAAATCCTGGGTTGCTCTCTAGTACTGAAGGAGAAAGAAGTGTGGGCCAAGGGACAAGTCTGCAGATACTGCTCATCCATAAAGTGTTTGCCTGAGTTACCTCCCTAGGCCCCCCAAAAAGTAAACATGTAGAAAATGAAAATGGATGAATTTGAATAGGCATTTCTCCAAAGAAATGGTCAACACACACATTTTAAAATGTCCCAGGTAAATAGTTACCACAAAAGCACAACCCAAAACCACACAGTGTGTGGCAAACACTTGTAACCTCAGCTACTCTGGACGCTGAGACAGGAGGGTCACAAGTTTAAGGCCAGTCTGGGCAATTTAATGAGACCCTGTCTCAAAATAAAATAAAATGGGCTGGCGATGCAGCTTAGTATTCCCTGGGTTCAATTCCCAGAAATGTAAGTAACATTTTACACCTACAAGGTTGGCCACAAATACTCCTACTATGCTGGGGGAGTATAAATGGGGCACTCACTGTAGAACAGAGTTTTGCACTTCCTCAAATATTTAAATACAGAATTATCGTATGATCAACAGTTCTACTCCTAGGTATATATTCAAAGAATCAGCAAGGTATGGTGGTAGAAACCTGTAATCCCAGCACATAGGAGAGTGAGGCAGGAGGATGGCCTGGAGCTCAGGGCCAGCCTGGACTACATTGTGAGACAGTCTCCAAAAAAAAGAGGGGGGGGACTTGAACACATGGTAGCACCCTTCACAGCACCCATGTGGGGGGCCAGGACCACCCAGGGCTCAGCAGCAGACCGATCTGGTGGATCGAGCCACAAAAAGCAATGGAATACTAATACATATTATACACACACACACCTTGAAGACATGCTATGTGAAAGACAAAAAAGGGTCACGGATGGTGTGATATCCATACACAAAATAGCCAGGACAAGGACACTCACAGAGCAAAATCAGACTAGCAATTGCCAGGCCGTGGGAAAGAGAATGAGTCATTTTCTCAGAGACCAGTGTTTTTCTGGAGTGATGAAGTTTTGAAAACTGAAGAGGATGGTGATGGCACAACACTGAATATACTAACAGCGACTAAATTATCCATTTTAAAAGTGGTTGTATGAATTTCACCCAAGGGCTTGGGGTCTACACCCCAAGCTGTGTGAATGTCTTGGGTTCAATCCCCATTCCATGGCAGAATGCCTAGTGTGGGTCAGGCAGACCCTGAGTTTGACACTCAGCACAAGCAAAGAAATCCAACGAAATACTATATAGTCATTAAAAATAATGAAGGCTCTTTATATTACATGGGAAGGTTAGCAAAATAATCTAAGTGAAAAAGGCTGTAGAATATCTTTATAAATGTGTACTTCCTCAGAAATGCATTGCACACAAAACTAGTAATAGTGACTGCCTCCAGAAAGGAACATTTGAGTCCTTCAATGGCTGGTAAGAGTGGGAAGCTTTTTGAAGCCTGTATTTTAAAAAATTTTGAGCCATGTAAATGTATTATATTCTGAAAGTTAAGGCCAGGAGTGGTGATATATACCTGTAATCCCAGCACTTAGGAGGCTCACCACGAGTTCAAGGCCAGCCTGCTAACCCCAGCACTGAAGAGGCTAAAGTGGGGGATGCTAAAGGAAAACAGTACAATGGAACCTCAGTTCACAAATTGTATTTGTGTGGGAAAGAAGGCCAGAGTCATGTTTGTCACCTGATGCAGTTTGCAAACAAAAACAAAATTCTGCCAAATGCTTCCATTTGGGAACCAAATTGCCATATTTGATGGCTTTCATGTAGAATTTTACCTGTGGTTTAATTTGTACTTCCTTAATAAGCTGTGAGGACAAGAATCTTTCCATGTACCACTGACATTCTGTAAGTTACATGTTCATGTCTTTTGTTCAGTGTTCAATCGGGCATTTTAAACTTTGGATATCATGATTTTTAGTCTTGTGCATCATTAATAACTGGTGTCACACTTTGAATTGTCTTTTACTTTATCATATTGTTTGTAAGTTTTAACTTTAAATATATTAAACTTTCTTTAAAGGTTTGGTGAAGTTTTTCCCCCCAACTTTAAATATAATGAGATAGTCTTCTTTTTGTTTTTGTTTCTTAGGACAGAAAGGCAGGGAGCCATGGCAGCTGAGCTGAGACCACGGCCCCACAGTCTTCACAGTAGCTGAAGACTGGATTCAGCTTCTAGTCTTATTTATTTTAAACCGATGCTTTACATCTCGGGCTCAGATAAACCCGACATTTATTACTGTACTTTTGGTGGAATGTGTGAAACCAATATACCTTGGTTTACAAGCAAAATGAAAAACAAGGGGCTGGGGATATGGCTTAGTGGCACAGCACCTGCCTGGTTCAATCCTTGGTACCCAAAAGAAAAAGGAAAAGGAAAAAAACAGAACAGAACAGAACAGAACAGAGCCAGCCATGGTGGTGCACTGTAACCCCAGTACTGGGCAGCTGAGACAGAAGGACTACTGGATCAAGCTCAGGCTAGACAATTTAGCAATTTAGTAAGACCCTGTCTCAAAATAAAAAAAATAAGAAAAACAATGTCAGCAGTCAACAATGAAAACCAAAAGGTCTTAACCCCATGCACAGGTGGGGAAAACACCGCTGGACAACATCCAACATGTTGGCTCAGTATTTAACTGTGAATATACTGGGTTCAATCCCCAGTACAAAACAAAATGAGCAGAATTAGTTACCTGGTATCCAGTTTTTAATATCCACTCCTAAAAAATTCATAGAGGATACTCAAACTATACTCATCACCAGAGAAAATTTTCTAAAACACTATCTGAATTTTAAAAAGTTGCAAGATGGTAACCTTATGAAAAACACCTTTACATTTCTGTATTTTGCCATGCCAAAAAAACCGTCAGCCTCAACTGAATATACAGGGCCCGTCAAAATACTGTATCCACACTTCAGTACTTCACTTCAGTAATAAACGTCTGGACGCTCATGGACACCACTTTGAGCACCTCTTGTAATTGCAGAGCACAAAGGTAACTTGTATTAATCTCATGATGTCTCAATAACTTCAGTATTAAAAGTTATACAGGGTTGTGGCCCTGAAGCAAGGCCAGCAGATTGCTTGTAGCTGCTGGTTTCAAACAGGAGCCTAAAGAGAATTCTTTCTGTGGTCTGTTGGCCATTTCAGAACTTTGGAAATGGAATGGTCAATTCATCAGAAAGAAATAGCAGGTGAGTGTGGCAGACTTTCAGGGGCCTGCAGGGCAGAGACCCTGGCGCCTCGGGACCTGCACCATGCGGTTGACTTGGGGTGCCAGGAGAACAAGGAGCTTCTCCCCTCTCTGGGGGGTGGCTGAGCATGTGGCAGACTTTCAGGGCCCGAAGGAGAGAGACCCTGGCGCCTCGGGACCTGCACCATGTGGTCGACTCGGGGTGCCAGGAGAACAAGGAACTCTTCCTGTCTCTGGGGGGCAGCTGTGATCCTGCCTGCGTGTGGGCTGAGGATCAGACATCTCACATCGTCCTGTCCCCTGCCCTGTGTCCCCCCTCCCCCTGCTTAGCAAGTGGGAGCCAGTGAACTACACATCTTGTGAAAAGATTGGCTATGTTATTTAGTATGAGCTCCCCATATGCAAGGATAAGGACAACCATTTGGAAGAAAACAAGAGACAATATGACAGATAGTGAAGATCTCTGGTTGTCTAGCTTTGAAATTTATGCTTTCTTATGTCCTGTTCTGTTCTGTTTTGTTGTGTTTAATTTTACTCCCTTTTAAAATAAAATTAAATTTAAAAAATGTTATACAGGGTTTTCTTTTCCTGATGTTTATACTTTTTGGCAGTCTATGTATTTAATGATCTTTAAAAAAGATAACTGTGATACTGAATGGGTATATATTAAAGAAAAAAAAGAAAAATAATCATTTATAATCTGATGTGTCATAGGTTCTTCTCAGAAATCCACTTGTGGTACCACTCTTGCCCCCATTGGTGTGCTTTGAAATTTTCCTTTTTTCTTTTCTTTTTCTCTTTAAAATAAAATGGATTTGAAAAAAATTCAAATTTAAAAAGAAATCAATCAATCAATCAACTTGTGGCTGGGTGTGGAGGCACACACCTGGAATCTCAGCACTCAGGAAACTGAGGCAGGAGGACTGCTACAAGTCTAAGGCCAGCCTGAACTACAAAGAAATCAACTTGTAAACTACCAGTGCATCACAGGGTTGAATTAAGGAAACAGATTTTCACCTCTGATCCAAGAAATGCATTGACTTTTATTCCATGTTTGCCTGAATTCAAATGCCAGTGCCAGATTCAGAGAAGTCAGCCACCAGTTTCCTAACCTAAGTACCAAATCAAACCACAACTTGGAACTGGCATATTAATTTTAAAAAAGAGGTAGCACATCATCTGTCTTTGAAATCAAGCAAAACTGCAAGCAGTTGAAATGACAACAAAATAAATTCAAAATAAGGGTGTTGAAGGACAACAATCTGAGTCTTAAGTAAAATTTCAGTAAGTAACTTGAAGAACCACAGATTCCATAGGTAAGATACAAGTCCAATGATTCATACACATTTTGGAAAGTTAGTGAGTGGGAATGAAGTTAAAATTTGGGGCAGGGCCTAGTGGCACATACCTGTATCAACCCAGTATTTGGGAGGCTGAGGCAAAAGGATCGCTGTGAGTTTGAGGCCAGCCTCGGCTACAAAATGAGTTGAAGGCCAGCCTGAACTGCATAGTGAGACCCTGTCTCAAAACAACAACAACAAAAAAAAGGGGCCGGGGATATGGCTCAGTGGCACAGCACTTGCTACGTCCCAAGTTTCGATTCCCAGTACCTAAGGAGGACAAAAAAAAAAAAAAAAAAAAGACTTGTTCTCCTGGACAGTGACAAGTTTTTATTGAACTGAAAAAAATTCTGGGAATGAAAACAAGATGGGTTTGGTCACAGACTGTCACCACTTGAGCCCCAGTGAATCACTGGCATTCATTATTACTCTGAACTGGCTGCCCCTCCTCTTCCACAGACAGGGCACCTAGACATGGCAGTGCTGTCCCAGCATGTGCCAACACCCAAAGCTCTCCTTACCAGTTCTCCATTCTGGCTTCATAGGACCCCACACCTGCTGTACCAAGATGGTCACCTCATTCTGCCTCTCCCAATTTAAACAAAAAATTAATCCTCCAATCAGCCTGTAATTTCATGAGGTCACGTTGAGAAGCCTAGCATACTCCTCTCAATCATTCCCTGAGCAAGGACTACACCTCCAAGCTACCGTAAAACAGGCTATCTCTCACATGGCAATCCTAGCAGTTGAAGGCCACGGAAGAAAGATCAGGGCAAGTTTAAGGTCAGCCTGGGCTATACAGGAGTTCAAGGCTGGCCTGGAATATAAAGCGAGAATGTTTCCAAAAAACCAGAAAAACAAAACAAAACAACACAAAACCTCAGGCCATCTCTATGTATGTTGAAGAAGATACTGCACAGGGAAGCACTGCTCTAACCCAGTCATCTTCAGTAAGAAAAGCCAGCACTTTCCTTTGCATCACTCTGGAAATCTTTCAGTCTATTCATATGGTACTTCGCAGCCAACATTAATCAGACACAGAGTGTTTGTTTTCAACTATATAAGCAGAAAAATCACTTAAAACAATTGTTTTTACCCTGCCCACATGATGACATACTGTACTAGTGCCTTGGAAACTACATTAACGAAGCATCAACAACTTACAGATAAACATTTTAATTGGTTAAATATATTACTTTCAAGATTTTTTTGAAATTGCATTTGTACTGTATTAATCAACAGCCAAAGGCAATAAAAAGGTTTAAAACCAAGAATGTTCTGACATTAATGTGACAAACTGCTATGTTAAGTAATATACACTACTCCCAAGAACAATATTTTTTGAAGGTAATTCATCTTAAATGTGCAAGGACAAATCTGTAATCAAAGGCTGGAAGAAATATATATTAGTGCCTGCTTTTTAAAAGTTTATTTTACATTTTAAATACAGTATTTTTCTCATTAAAAAAAAAAGCCAGGAAGTGCCTAACTCTGAGTTTTCTACGCCACATGTGGATGAACGCTGTGGGCCAGGCTAACAAGTGCTCTGGATGTAACAGTGTGGACATGGAGACTACTTCGCAATCAAAATTTAAAAACACAAATTAAGCACTGCTCAGGAGGAAGATAATCCAGTTTTCTGAACAACCAAAAGAGAACGAAGTTAGATACATACAAAACCAGGTATTAAAAAAACAAATTCAGCACACAAAAGACTCAAAACAGCTGGTAAGTAGTGAACTATACTGTAGCTAACCATAGAATACCTCCTGTAAGAAGTGTTTTATGATTTCAAATTTTAAAAATCTAAATCTTTCAGTACAACATATAACAATGACACTAAGTGTTGTCATTTTCTATCTATACCACCCTCCCTTCTGAAAAGAAGAATCTCTAGACTTATCACTTACACAAATTTGAAGCAATTAATCCATATTTGTTTTCATTAAGAAAAAGATGTAACTCTTCCCATGACTAGAAAATAAAATACAGATTAAAGCTATAAAATGTAAGCGTGAGTATAAGCATTTCCAATTCTAGTAACTCCAACTGGAATCATACAGGGTTTGTGCCTTAGTTAACAAATGAAAAGAAAATGGACTGTCTCTGGCAGTGATTTCCATATTAGTGTAATGTTACTCCCCAAACACTGAATTATTTTTAAGTAAGTTTATGTACTTTAACTCATTAGGTCTCAGTTTGAGTTCACCAAATTCCAAATTCTATGCTTTGTGCAGAAAACAGTTTCAATGTGAGATGCTCTATAAAGCCAAATCATAACAAAAATTAGTTGGTTTTGTCTTGCTACTGGCGGCATGAATACCAAATGAAAAGGTCTGAGAGCTGTGAAGAAGGGTGTCTGAGGTATTTTCTACACTCTGACACTTTAGCTATCTATTGGACCTGAATATTCTAAATTTATCTCAGAAAATAATTCTCTGTAATATAATTCTGAACTAAATATAAAGAGGTGCACCTAAAATAAAAATAATCTGCATCACTCAGAGGGAGATCAAATTAAAGCAATTTCTTTTTCTACTATAATCTGTGAGGTCTTCTGTTTTTAAGTTGTAATAATGGTGACCTTCAATCAAAGCCAGCTGCCTCTGATGTAGCCTAGTCACATAAGCACTTCCAATTAGAGGGCACTGTAACTACAGGCTCCAATAACGCACAAGGAGCAGGCAGCAACAGCTTCACCACCAGGCAACACCAGCGTATTTTGTTTTGAGGACTCTGAATATTTAACACACAGATCACATAACTTTAGCATCTACTAGTACTTCTGCTGGTCAGCACCCCAGGGCTAGATGAGTTTGAGGAGTCCTTCTCAACACCAAAGTATTAATGCTAAGAGTTTCAAGGAAATCCTGATTCCCAACAAGAGTTCATAAACCATCAGACCAAATCTTTCAGGTAAACACTGACTCCAACGTTCCACAAAAGTATAAAGACTAAATGCCATCTTCTGCCCAACCCTAGATTCCAGGTGTGGTAACAATTTTATCTAGTATAATAGACTCTGTAGTAGACTGATTTGGACCTCCACAAAGAGTAGGAGTTGTCAAACTTGAGGAGGTAGACTCCTCTCCCTGGATACTGGTGGCTGCCAGCATATACTTCCTCATGACAGTCCCGTCGATACACAGGCACAATCTCATCCAGCAGAGGTTTGTTGGCATTCTTTTTGGCTTTCTCTTCACAAGTGATGTTTTCTGCAAGAAAGAATTCAGACAAGTCAAAGAACAGGTTCGGAAAAAATTCACCTTTGCATTAAGCAATCAAACTCTGCCCTTCCTTTAAACAACTGCTCTTGCTAGGAATTATCCCAAAGCCTTCCACTATGTATGTGGGTATGAACGCGTACCACACATTCACTCATCCATACCTAGCCACTGCTGTGTACCAAGTACTGTTCCAGGCCCAGGGCACTGACTCAGTGAACGTCTGACAGTGGCAGCAGCCTGCCTCTCAGCCTTCTCTGTCTTGCCAATGTTCCTATTACTGGGCCCCATTTTCCCCCTCCATCTCCATTCAATTCCGAATCCCTTCTCAATAGGAAATATCTTGCTCATCTGAGTAAGACCAAGCAAAACACTGTTCTGATCTGCTCTTCTACAACATGTGTCTCCCTTGCCTTCCTTCTACCTATTTTAGGAACGAGAAATGGTAGCTTATGATGCCTATTACTTTTTGTCTATCTTAAATGTGTAAGAGTAAAATTTTAAAAACCACAGTAGAGAGGTATTCAGAGACTCCCTACAGATGCAATTATTGCACTAAGCCTTCAAAGCCCAGTGGCAAAAAAAAAAAAAAAAAACACCTAGCTTTGATCACAAGCTGCCCCAGTTAACAGTTTTCTAAGCTATAATGATAAGAACTTAGGGGAAAAAATACCTCTAAAACCTACAGAAATGAGAAAATTATGCCACCCAAACTCTCCGTTTAATATATTAAACATGAACATCCTCAAGGAAAACAGGCAGAGGAAATATTCCACATAGAAGACAAATAACTCAAGTTTATGACAGAGTGAGTTTTAGGGGCATGAGTGAATTGGGTGATGCTTGTCAATAACCACTATCATGAACTCAAAGCAAAGAAAGTCTGAGAAATGCTTCACAGCTACACAAACTGATTATGATTAAACTACAACATGGTGTTCTTCACTAGATCCTGGAACACAGGTAAAAACTACAGAATCTGAATATAGACTTCAGACAATAATAATGTTTCAATATTGGCTCACTAGTTAAGATGAATGTACCATAGTGTACATGGTGAGAAATTAACAACAGGGTATACCAGTGCTCTTTGTACCATGTTTAAATTTTCTACCAATGTAAAATTATTCTAAAAAGTTTTTTTGGCCAAGTATAGTGGTGCACACCCCCTAATTCCAGCACTCTGGAGGCTGAGGCAGCAGGATCGTTGTGAGTTCAAGACACCTGGGCTACAAAGTGAGTTTAAGGGTAGCCTGAACTGCAGTGAGACCCAGTCTCGAAAGAAAGAAAGAAAGAAAGAAAGAAAGAAAGAAAGAAAGAAAGAAAGAAAGAAAGAAAGAAAGAAAGAAAGAAAGAAAGAAAGAGAAAAGAAGAGAAAAAAGAAAGAAAAGAAAAGAAAAGAAAAGAAAAGAAAAGAAAAGAAAAGAAAAGAAAAGAAAAGAAAAACAAAATTTATTTTGTCAGGTGTGGTGGCATACACCTATAATCCCAGCACTCAGGAGACGGAGGCAGGAAAACCATTATGAGTTCAAAGTTAGCCTGGGCTACACAGTGAGTTCAAGACCGGACCAAATTATAGAGGGAGGCCCTGTCTCATAAAGCAAAATAAATAGTTTATTTTTTAAAAAGTAGATGACACTCATATAAAAGTAAGCCCAAATCAGATTTGCTTTACCGTAGTAATACCTACAATTAAACTACTTCTGTGTGTAAATGAGAAATACAAAGCCATTTAAAGTGTATACTACTGCCTATGAGGAGATCCAGGAAACAGATTAATCCATCAACACATTCCTGTCTGAAAGAACCACCAGCAGTGTAAAAGCATGACTGTCCCAGTGGCCCTGAAGCAAGGCCAGCAGATTGCTGTAGCTGCTGGTTTCAAACAGGCCTAAAGAGAATTCTTTCTGTGGTCTGTTGGCATTTCAGAACTTTGGAAATGGAATAGTCAATTCATCAGAAAGAAATAGCAGGTGAGTATGGCGGACTTTAGGGGGCCTGCAGGGGGGAGACCCTGGCGCCTCAGGACCTGCACTGTGTGGTTGACTCGGGGTGCCGGGAGAACAAGGAGCTCCTCCCCTCTGTGGGGGGCAGCTAAGAGTGTGGCCGACTTTTGGCAGCCCAAAGGAGAGATCCTGGCACATCGGGACCTGCACAGTGTGGCTGACTCGGGGTGCTGGGAGAACAAGGAACTCTTCCCATCTCTGGGGGGCAACTGTGATCCTGCCTGCATGTGGGCTGAGAATCAGACATCTCATGTCGTACTGTCCCCCATCCCATGTCCCCCTTCCCTAGCAAATGGGAGCCAGTGAACTGTACATCTTGGGAAAAGATTGGCTATGTTATTTAGTATGAGCTCTCCATATGCAAGGATAAGGACAATCATTTGGAAGAAAACAAGAGACAATATGACAGATAGTGAAGATCTCTGGTTGCCTAGCTTTGAAATTTATGCTTTCTTATGTCCTATTCTGTTCTGTTTTGTTGTGTTTAATTTTACTCCCTTTTAAAATTTACAAAAAAAATTGAAAAAAAAAAAAGCATGACTGTCCCATCAAGCACTTGTATCATGCACAAGGAATGATATAGCTCAGTGGCAGAGTGCCTGCCTGGAAAGCATAAGGTCCCGAGTTCAATTCCCTGTACCAAAAAACAAACAAACAAACCAAAAGGACTGTCCCAACCTGCCAACGTGACCACCATGCATGACCACCAGCAGTTCAGAGCCACCCAGCAGCCAGGCATACAAATTATAGCCAATCATGACCGTGTTAATTCAAGATCCAATTTTATTCAAAATCTGAAAAATTTAAGATTACTGGGATACATGAACACTGCACTTTTATCAGTTTAAGCAAAGACTTGGGATCGAGAAACAATAAAGTTAAGCATATAAATAGGATGGGTTACCATCCACGAAAATAAAGACGTCTACTTTTAAGACGTATATGAGAAAAGCCAAAGCAACCAATCAATGGACAAAAGCCTGTGTGCTGGTTTGGCATGGTGGTTGCACACCTGTGGTCCTGGCACTCTGGAGGACTGAGGCAGGAGGATCTCCATTTGAGCCAACTGGGCAATTTGGCGACTTAGCAAGATTCTATTTCAAAATAATAAAAAAAAAAGAGCTAAGGATGTAGCTCAGTGTTAAGGCACCAAATTCAATCTCCAGTACTATAAAAAACAAAACCCATGCAAACTCTGAATTCTCCTACTACCTGAAAGCAAGCCACAGGGAAGCCCCATAAAATGCACATTATCCACAGTATCCTTCTATGGCAGAAGAACTAATGAATGCCCTGGAGTTTACAAATAAGATTTGGGAACTACGAATCTAGATGGGATACAGTTACATTCATTCCTAGAGGAACAGTACTTGGGAGCATTATGTTCCTGTTAATATAGAGGTTTAACTGTATTAGCTTTAGTGGCTAATTTAGGATTAAGAATAGCATAAGGGCAGGTCATGTCATCTTCCCTGGTAGGGACACAGTACATCAGAGTTAAAGTCAAGGCATTAAGGTTCTCACCTCTAAAATCCACCTCAGCCATTTTTATAGCACATTTCCAGTATCAATAACCCAAAGACTACCATCAGCTGAGGGCTGAGATTAGGTAGTAGGAAGCAACCTTTTTCAAAAACATCTCTAGCAGGGAAGATAGGAAAAATATACTAGCTCAACTGACTTCTAAACGGAGGATTTCTATGCTTCTATGGCGGGGGGGGGGGGGCTGTTATCTGTTCTCTCCCGACCTTCCACCCAGTACTGAGGACTGAACCCAGAGCTACAGCTTCAGCCCTTTTTTACTCTGAGACACGGTCTTGCTAAATTATTTGGGCTGGCCTCAAACTTGTGATCCTTCTGCCTTAGTCTCTTCAGCAGCTGGGATTACAGGTATGCTATGTGCTGTTTTTCTTGTTTTGTTTTGTGATTCCAGGGATGAAACCCAGGGCTTTGCAAATCAAACCAAAAGTTTTACCACTGAGTGACACTCCTAGCCCAGAAATTCTTATGTTACTAACAAAGCTCTTTCTAATGAACTGCCCAGAGCTAACATGCTGCCAAAGGACACCTGAGAAAATGGCCATGCACCCAACCAGCCATGCAGCTCAGGGGCTCCTCCCTTCCTTTTTTTCCCCCTACTTTTGTATTTTTTGTTTTCTGTTGACAGAATTTGTAGGCAATGCTTTTCCTTGCTTGTAGCACTAAGGCATAAAGATTGCTGAAAACAAAATGCCATGTAACACATAGCAGTGCATGCTTCTGTATTTACCCGCTAAAACGTGCACCTGGGTGAGGAGTCTTCTGATCTCCTTCTGGAGTGAGTCACAGTGAAAGCCTACTGGGACTCCTGGGACACTGACGACTCACAAAGATAATGGCATAACTGTCTTGAAGCTGAAAACCTCACTGATTAGTACTAAACATTAAGGGCTGGGCATGGTGACACTCAGAAAGCTCAGGTAGCAGGATGAGGAGTTCAAGGCCAACCTGGACCTTACACTATGATCCTATCTCTAAATAAAAAAAAAAATTCAGTGTTAAACTGAGTATTGTATTTAATTTCAAGAAAATGTTTATGGGGTACCTGCTGTGTGTTTCCATACATGACCTAGCATGGTACGATAATACAATCCAACACCTGCCAATCTTCAGAGCTTACTCAACTTTTATGCCTATTCATATACTTTCAAGCTAGAGAGAAACTAGGTAGTAGGAAGCATGGTGCACATGGCTTTGATCTCCACACTCGGGAGGCTGAGGCAGGAGGACTGCTCTGAGTTCAAGGCCAACCTGAACTCCACAGCAAGACCTGTCTCAAAAATTCAAAAAAGAAAAAACACCTCTCTTTAAATTTACTCTAACTCTTCAAGAATAAGCACTGTCATCAAGTCACCAGAAAGGCCACTTAGTCCCAAGGAATGAGACATGGTGCCTTCCCATTCTGGGGCTGAGTCCTCATCTCACACCTCTTCAAGTGAATGCTTATTAGGCATGGACACAATTTCAAGTTCTCACTTTTCTTACCCACAGAATCAAGAGCACTTCCTCAATAAACAACATGTTTTATAACCTATTTCCTAGACTGAGATAGTTTAGACTATCCTTTAAAACACCTGATTTAACTATATGAAAATAACACTCTAAGGAAGAACAACTGAAAAATTTTAGGTGGGATGTTCTAGTGAGTTTTTCAATTTACATTGAAAGCTTTTGAAAAATGACCTAAAAAACAATCAGAAACATAAATTTAAATAAAGTACAGGATTGACAGAAATCCTCACTTCTGTCTTTAAAAATTTTCGAAGCAGGGCACATTGGTATGCACTTATAGTCCCCGTTATTCAGAAGGTTGAGGCAGAGGGATTGTTTGCGCTCAGGTGTTCAGTCAGGACCAGCCTAGGAAATACAGTGACCGTCTGTCTCAAAAAAAAAAAAAAAAAAAAAGAGTGAGCTTACATAGTTGACTTTTCAACACATAAGGCTGGAAATAAAATAGTATTTAGAATGTAGTAAAATAGAACAGTTGTGGTGGCACATACTTGTAATCCCAGCATTGAGGAAGCTGAGACAGGAGAATCACAAGTTTGAGGCCAGCCTAAACTCCACAGTGACTCCACAGACTAAATAGCAACACTTTGTCCCAAAAAATTAAAAACCAAAACCAAAAGTCAACCAATCAATGACAAAAATTAAAGCAGTGAAACAGCAAATTGCCAAACAGATTTTCTTGACATTTAGAAAGATTCATGCTCAGACCATGGTTCCCTAAGGAGGTTGGCCACCTGCAGCCTTTTCAGTTGAAGCAGCTCTTATGGCTCATACCTAGATGTCCCCCAAGCCTCCCACACTCTTGGTGGGGCTTCTGGAGGTAACTGTATCGCAGATGTGTGACACTGATAGGGTTATAGCAGGGTGTAATGCTGGGAGGTGAAGCCTGATGGGAAAAGGTGGGTCACTGTAGGTGTGCCTGTGGAAAGCTGTAGCTCCCTTCCTCCTTTCTTAAGCATTCACTGCTTCCTGCCTGTCCTGCCATGGACTGTTTATCCTCTGCCAGGCCCATCTGGCATGCCTTCCTGCTTGGAGCCAGATGACAATAGACTGAAACCTCTATCAACTGGAAGCTAATACAAACCTCTCCTTCTTTAACTTGTGAGTGTTAGCATTTTGTCTCAGCAACAAGAAAGCAACTGAGACAGTTGCCTAATGAAACGATTGTTTCCTGTCCATGAAGTGTTAATCAGGAAGTACCATTTTTGCCAATATATAGCCCAAAAGCTCCCGAACACAGACCAATGTTTCTACCTTCCTCTTCCTCGTCGTCATCACTGGACTCGCTGACATGCACGCTGACAGCAGTGTTCGGAGAATCTGTCCATTCAAAGTACACCCCAAACCCAATGTCATAATTGTCTGTAGCAAATTCCCAAAAGAGGTAAGATCCTTCTTCGTGGGTGGGGACTCGAACAGTGACCACTTCTCCTCGACCCACTGTAATTACAGAGTCTGCATCCTGCCGAATCTTCTCTTTAAAGTCTTTGATCTGGGGACGGGTCCACATGGATGGAGCTGCTATGACTGGAAGAGATTCTAAAGGCAAACAGGAATTACAAAAGCTGAAGAGAAAAATCCTCCACCCTGTACACATCAACATTTGCATAAGCTACCTGCCCAGTGCATTCAGGAACCAAGGAGGGAGGGAATAGATAAGACTCTAGATGGAAATCTCTCTCCTGGTTACTACATTTAACAAGGTCATGCTAACTTTATAGTACTACAAATAAGAAATGGAATCCAAAATCTTGACAATAATTTTTTTTTTTTTGTAGAGGGATCGAATCATGATTTTGCACTTGCCAGGCAGGCGCTTATGCTGCTGAGCTGTATTACATTCCCTGTCCCTTTGACAGTAATTTTTTAAATGAACTACATATAAGGATTTAAGAATGACCTTGAAAACTTCAGAGCTAGGAAAATATTCCAGCAAGGAAGAGAGATTTTAACCTTGCAATAAAGGGGTGAACCTCTGGAACTGTGAAAAAAGAAAACTAGGCTTGACTTCAGTTTACCTGTTAAAAAATATTCTTGACCTCAAAGTGTCCCAAAGTTCTACGGTGGGCTCAGTGGCTTAAGTGCCTGCCTGGCATGTGTGAGGTCATGAGTTCAATCCCCGGTACCAAAAAAAAAAAAAAAAAAACACCAAAGTTCTACGTTCCCTCCCTCCTCCCTCCCTCCCTCCCTCCCTCCCTCCCTTCCTTCCTTCCTTCCTTCCTTTGATTTGTCTTTTTAGGACAGGGTTTCACTATGCAGTTCAGGTTGGCCTTGACCTCACTTTACAGGCCAGGCTGGCCTCAAACTCACAGTGATCCTACTGCCTCCACCTCTCCACCTCCTGAGTGATGGGATTTAGGCATGCACCACCATGCCAGGCCAGGGGGTCTTTTCTAATGGAGCTCAAAAAAACCAAAAAATCTGGACATCAGGACCAGTGGGGACTGAGGAAAGAGGTACGGTCTTACTATTGAGCAGTATCTATGTGTACTGGTCTACTGAACATATTAGAACCTCTGACAAAAGGTTTCCTCTTAAAACACTGCTGAAAACTGCTCATATGAAAAAAAGAGAAGTCATAAATTAAGGATTTCAAGGACTTTTCTAAAGCTATTTTATGTTACTTACTCTAAAAATCCAAGGAAGATCTCTGAAACCACGTTTCTTATGAGTCACTCCACTATCTATCCCTAATCACTGTCACTGAACACTGAGTTCTCAGAACTCCTACTCTTGCTCCAGCTCTCTCTTAGCTCAAGCATCCCCTTCCTCAAGAAAGCTTTGATCTCTGAGATCACAATACATTATCTCATACTATAATTATAAGACCCCTCTCTCCACTGTACTACTTCACAGCAACAACTTACATCTCATTGCTCTTCCTCATCACTGTATTCCCAGAGCTCAGAAAACCTTCAGGCAAATGCTGAATAAATGAATGAATTACCCACAGAAAGTGAGCAGAGCTTCAGAAATGCTTAGTTACTGTATGGAGCAGTAGATACTTCAGTGTCAAAGTATGCTGAAATAGTATATGGTAGCCATATACTACCATATACCTTCAGGATGGCCCCAGAGATCCTCTTGTATGGCTCTCACACCTTATGAGGTTTCCACCCAGTACCATGGGGCCAGCTTAGAAAATGGTGGAAAGGCTGAGGATCACTCCCAAAGTCAGGGCCTATAAGCACTGCCGCCTTCACCTTATTTTCTTTTGGGTAACGTGCTCTCAGGGATGCCAACCACTGTGTAGTGAGACTCACACAGTCCCATGAAGAGGCTTCCCAGACACGGAACACCTTCTGTCAACATCCTGCACCAACCTGACTGCCAGCAGGGTACAAAACACTTTGGAAGCAAGTCCTCTGGTGCTAGTCACACCTTCAGATGACCACAGTGCCAGCCAACATCTGGACTGCAACCTCACAACAGACCCTAACCAGCACCACTCAGCTTAGCTGTTCTGAACGCCTGACCCAAGAAACCAGTTTACATAAGAAATGTTTACTGTCGTGGAAAGAATTAAGTTTGTGAACTAAAAGTGAGACACAGACAGACGAAAGATATCTTTTGCCCTGAGAGTGCCCAAAAGACATCTGATTTGCTGTTCTAAACTATGCTAAGGCTCACCATAAGTAGCAGATTCCAACTTAAGAGAGTAAAAGTGTCCTCACTCTCAAATATGTTAACAGTTCTCACAAGCTAGTCACAAGAGCTTCTGACATCTGCTTTTCATGGGATCTGAGTTGTAATACCTGAATGAACACATAAACCAAATCATACCTTTTGGTCCATTCTCCAGGGCTTCTTCTGCAGCTTCTGGCTCAAGTTCTTTTTCACAGTTGTCAGTATGGGTTTTGGCCTGTCCATTAACTGATACCTTATCACTTGGGACAGTTGCATTTACTTTTGATGAAGTAGGCAAAGAAGCCCCAGCCACTGTTACATCTTGTTGTTTCTGTAACGCTGCCTACAAATCAAGAAAAAGTAGACACACTGAGCAGGAAAAGCTAACAAATGAGATTCTTGCCCTGGAGTGTATTCTGATCTGCTTTTATCCAAAACTTCCTGCTCCAACAATTACTAATAAACATTTATCAGTTTTTATTCTATCTATAGTGAATACTAATATTAGTTAAAATGATGAAAATTAATGTAGACAAAAAAACTAACCAAAGGGCCAGGGATACAGCTCAGCAGCACAGCACTTGCCTGGCAAGTATAAGGTTCGATTCCCAGTACCAAAAAAAAAATAAGTTCGATTCCCAGTACCAAAAAAAAAATAAATAAAATAACTGAAGGTGGAGATGGTGATGCATGCTGGTAAACCCAGCACTCTGGGAGGCTGAGGCAGGAGGAAAACAAGTTCGAGCCCAGACAGGGTAACTTGGTGAGGTTCTGTTTCCTTAAAAAAAAAAAAAAAAAAAAAAAAGTAAACTGGAGATGCAGCCCAGTGTGAAAACCCTGAGCTCAATCCAAGAACAGCAACAAAACTAACTGAAGAGCCCATTTCCATGATCTGAGAATCACTAGAAAAACTAACCAGGAAAAATTACAGAAGACAGAAATAACTCAAATTAAAACCATTAAATTTATAGCAAAATCTGAATAGAATAACATGTCTTCTTAAAGTCAATGGAAGAAAATTTTCATGATAAAATTCAGTTGCATTAAAAAATTCAACTGCATAAACCTTCATTTAGGAAAGTTATACAAACACTGTATAAACAAATGGTCACAGAAAAAAACATTCACAAAGACAAAAGCTGTACCTGGTAAAATGTGACATAGACCCTATCAGTAATCAACAAATCACAGATGAAGGGCCAGGGACATAGCTCAGTGGTAGAGCACCTGCTTAGTATATATGAGGCCCTGGGTCCAAACCTCAGCACTGGAAGAAAACAAAACAAAAACTATTTTTATATAGACAAAAATATAATTGCAATTAAATTTATTTAATCTATTTTGTGGTGCCAGGGACAGAACTCAGGATTTCCTATTAGCCTAAGCAGGTGCTCTATCACTGAGCTATAGCTGTAGACCATAACTAAATTTAAAACTATATACCACACACACACAAAAAAAAAAAATAAAAATAAACAAACAAAAAAACTATACATCGCATTTTTTTAAAAAATTGATCTAAGGCAGTGGAGGTACATGCCTGTAATCTTACCACTTAGGAGGCTGAAGCAGGAGGATCACTGCAAATTCAAGTCCAGTCTAGGCTACATAGTGAGTTTAAAGCTAGTCTGAACTACAGTGAGACCCTGTCTCAAAAACCAAACCAGTCAGGCATGGTGGCTCACGCCTGTAATCCCAGCACTCGGGAGGCTGAGGCAGGAGGATCCTTGTGACTTCGAGACCAGCCTGGTCTACAAAGTGAGCTCAAGGTCAGCCTGAACTGCATAGAGACCCTGTCTCAAAAAAAAAAAAAAACAAAAAAAACCCAAACCAAACCTAAGAACTACACAGGTTTATAAAATGCAACTGACACTATACAAAACTGTGATTAAAATGTGTGTTAGGTAAGCAGAGTGTAGCACTCATTCAGGCTGGGTATGGTGGCACATACCTGTTAAAGCAAGAGGGTCACAGGTTTGATTCTTGCCTGGGCAACTTAGTGACCTAACAAGACTGCTGGAACATAAAAATTTTTTAAAATAGCTGGGGATGTAGCTAAGTGGTATAACACCCCCCCACACACACACACAAAGTGTGTATTCACAAATATTAAATCAAAATGTTCTCTCAATTAAATGGGAAAAACTACCTTTACTCCAATGGACAGCTACTTTGGGGCATCCCTCTTCCAACTGAAGATGCACAGGCATTAATACTACCTAAAATACAAAACACTGCCTACCAAGTAACCTTCCAATTATAACATACACATAGAAAAGGGCACAAATCATACAGGTTGATCAGTTTTCACAAATCTAACACACATTCATGTAATCAACACCCAAGTTAAGACCTTATCTGGTTCCCAGAACCCTGCCAGGTACCTCTTTTCCAGATACCTCCTCCCCACCAAACAACTATTCTGACACCATACAGATAAGCCTTACTGTTTTCAAACTTTATATAAACTGACACAAGGTTCATCTATAGGATCATAAGCAACTGTGTTCTGTTGTTGGCACTGCTCTAAGACACTTCACTGTGAAAATGTAAAATTTAGCCATTTTGCCATTAAATATGTAGGCACATAAGTAACCTTTTAAATTAAAACATTAAGTCACAAGTTAGCATATGTTCACTGTAGTTTAAAAAAAAAAAAAAAATATATATATATATATATATATATATAGAGAGAGAGAGAGAGAGAGAGAGATGGTCTGCCCGCCTTATAATTCCACAGTTTAAAGATGATGCAGTTTGTATCTCTGCACACAGGTTTCATATTAATCTGTTACATATAAGCCACTACTGTGACTACTTAAAGGAAAAGCAACACCTCTCTGCTGCTAGCACAGGAAAGTAACACACTTAGGACCTTAAAACACCTTCCAAGGTGTAGATTCTAATAAAGTTCATTTTATAGAAAGAGTACCAACCACTAGGAAAAAAAAAAAAAAAAACATAAAACCAAAACAAGTAAGTATGCTCAGAACTCTGCATGACAGGAAAGAGAAAACAAGCATCTTGCTGATGATCAATTAGCCCAGTTCAAATGGTCCTTCTCCACAAAGCCTTTCCTGAACCGCTAGCAGAATGAACCAAATCGTGTTTCTGGGCTCCCAGTGCCATTAATATGTACCTATCACACACAATAGACTATAATTATTTATTTTCTATACTTTGGGAAGTTTAAAAAGCACAGAAAGGCTTAAGAACAATGTAACAAAAAGCCAGTTCATAAAATTATACCCCCAAATTAACAAGTGTTCCTATTTTGTAATTCTGCCTAACATTTATATAAAAATTAATAGGGCGAAGTTGCCTTTGTTTCCTTCCCCTCATGGAAAATTCATTGGCAACTTTTAAAAAACAACTTAGATTGCAATGAACTAAAATCCTCTTTGTAAAGCTCAATTCCAAGGTTGTCTATGATATCTATTCCCAGACTCAACTGACGGATTTAATAAAGTACATTTGATTATTCTAATCTCAATTGTGACTTTCCAATACCACTTCAAAGATTCTTGGATTTGCCCTGTTAGATTGATTTTCTCCCCATTAAGTGACAACCTATAAACAGGACTATTTATATAAGTTATCCTAGGGAAACATTATCTCAAGTCTATTAAAGAAAACAGGAAAAAGGGAAGCAATGCACTGAAGTAGAAATGGGCCACAGAAGACAGAAAAGAATCGATTCTCCAAAGTATCTTGAATGAATTCTGGGTTAGTTATCTTTTCCTCCTCTTTTGGATTATATAAAGCCTACAGAGCTTCTAACTTCTCACTCATATATCTTCAAGGAATTTCAAGATCTTGGAGAAAACAACACAGATTATGCCACATAACAAGATATTTAACTATTTTCTTCACTCTGGTTTTTTGATAGGTGGTAACTATTTTGCAAGTGAAAACAAATCACGTTTAGCACATTTAAGTTTAAGGAGGTATTTTATGTCTCTACCAATGTAAAAACAATATAAAATCACTATCTTGCCTGTGTCAAAATAGGTCCACAGACCAGACTCCTAGTCCCACATTCTCTCACCTAAATCACCTTTTGTCGTAGAAATTGGACATGAATGTACTGTCCTAAGAAACAGCCTGTGGCCTAATGAGCAGAGTTCTCTCTGGAAGCTATCCACCCCACTGACAATGCTTTGCCTGAAGGATGTCTCTGAACTAAGGCTGGTTACCCTGGTCCTCATGGTTCCAGGATTACTAATATCTGCCTAAGACATCTCCTGGAAGTTATTTTATACCTTTGAAGCTAACTAATACAAAATTCAATGGAAACTGTTAAAAGAAAAAAAGGGTTCCAATGAAATGCAAAACCCTCTCTGAGGCTGAGTTCTGGGGTTGGCTATCATACCTGTTGCTGTGCAAGCTGGACTTGATACAACTGCTGCATATATTGCTGATAGTGCTGCTCCTGCAACTGGCGGATGAGAATCTGCTGCTGTTCGTAGTTCCCTGGATACTGTTGGGCTGCATACTGCTGGAACTGCACGGCAGTCTGGGAGTTTAAAGCTGCCATTATCTGCTGCCTAAAAACATTAAAAAATATACACTAGTCTGACTATAGGAGATTGTTCATGACAAAATTAAATTTCCTTATTATTTTATAGTTTGCCACTCTTAACCATGACTAAGCTAGCAATGTGTATCAATCCGCATGTGTCCCAAGGTCCTAGAAGAAAGATTTAGGAAAATAAATCTACTTCTAATTGGTTTTTTTGTTTGTTTTATTTTGGCTTTGAGACAGGTCTCGCTGGGTAGACCAGGCTGGTCTCAAACTTTTGATCTTACTGGCTGAGCCTCTGAGGTGCTAGGATTACAGGTATGTGCCATCACACCCAGCAGGCCTTTAATTTTTTACTCTTCCAAGGCAAATTTGGGATGGAGAATAATAAGTACACCATCACCAACATCGTCATAATTACTATGTGCCACACAGTGTTCAAAGTACATACGTGCACTAGCCCAAATGCAATCGTATGAGGTTGCTCAATAAGTTGCCCAGGGGTCTAGCACAGGCCGATGCCAGAGCCAGGATTCAAATCCAGACAGTCTGGCTCAGAGACTACTAATTCACCACCACACTGTAAAAGAATGGACTGTCATCTGAAGCAGAGACATGGTACTGGACTATTGGCTATGGCTCCCCTGCCTAAATACACAACAAACAGGAAAAGGCAGAATAGCTGAAAAAGATACTAAGGTACCCATGGTAAGGTTAAATAAAGCCAGTGGAAAATCTAAGTGTCTGCAGCACTTAACTTAAAGTTCCACAACAGTGAAAATAGTATTTGGGTCCAGAAGTAATAACTTATATAAACTATTACAATTCTTCCATTTTCTTCACGTGAAAATCACATGCTTCATAACTCTGTTGTGTGACTGCTTAACAGAGACCTCAAAGCTATCTATTAAATAAAAACCAGATAAACAGATAACAAAACAAATGCTCAAATTCATATATAGAACATGACCCAGGGCCCATTTGGGACATGCCACCCTAAAAAAAGAGCAGCATTTGTAGTGTTTCTTCAAAGCAGAATGAAGACTTCAATCAGTTTGAAGCTGGCACTGAAGCTTCTTCTGAGAAACCAAATAGAAGTTATATTGCCTGGTTTAACCTCTAAACATCACCCTAGAACCCTCAGCCTTCTTTCTCACAGCACTGAGTGGGAGTTAATCACTTCTTCCTTGCACCTATCACTCCCTTTGGAATTTTTTTTTGTTTGTTTGTTTTTTGGTATTGGGGATCGAACTTGGGACCTTGCGCTTGCCAGGCAGGCACTGTGCCGCTGAGCTAAATCCCTAGACCCTATTGAAGAATCAACCTCTTAAGATAGTTGCTCTCGCAGCCCTTACTAAGCAATAGTTTCAGCCTCCAAGGGCCACACTAGGGTTCAGGGATGGACACTTGACAGACATAGACTGTACTAACTAGATTCTCTATGCTCAGAATTTTTAAATGGATCTCAGATTTCAGCCTGCCTCTGTCAGACACATGGAAAAATAAATCACACACAAAAAAATCCAAACTGAGATATTCTTGCAGAGACCGCCATTTGGCAATTATCAGGAAGAACACAGTAGAGACATAAGCTGGGAAGGAAAGACGAGATCATGTACATGTAGAGACAGACAGAGCAACCATGAAACCCAGTGCTGTTTCTAGTTCCTGGGTTCTGCATATTAACCCCAAATTCTTCCAATACATTCCTTTGGTAACACATCACTGATAAAAATAAAAAGTAGCTAGTATTAGTCTACCTCCCAGTCATACAAATCACAGAAATATTCTAAGGAACACAATGGTAAAAACGCAGCCATCATCGGCACCGGGCAGCTCACTTCTCGGTTTCAAATGTAAGCCCAGCCACAAGCTTACTTTTGTTGCTCCAGCCGGAGCCGCTCTTCTTCTGCTCGCCTCCTTTCCTCTTCCTCCCGCCTCAGCCTTTCCTCTTCTTCTCGCCTACGCTTCTCTTCCTCCTTTAGCAGACGTTCTCTTTCTTCCTCTTCATGTCGCCTTCGCTCCTCCTCCTCTTTCCTGCAAGGTAAATAGCAGAGAATGGATTTTACGCAGTGACTCTTTTTTAAAAATGATTTCCATTTCATTTCCCAATGGAAAGTAACACAATAATTTCAGAGAACAATGTGACAATCTCTATCAAGTCTGAAACACAGCTGTGCATGGGGTCAAATGTCTATAACCGCAGTATTCAGGAAGCTGAAGCAGGAGAACTAGGAGAGTTCGAGGCTAGCCTGAGCTACACGGCAAAACATTAATGTCAAAACAAAGAACTGAAGTATATACACTTCACCAACAAAAACTTATCATATGAATCCCAGCACTTGGAAGGCTGGGGCAAAGGATCACCAAGAGTTCACGTCCAGTCTGGGCTATCTAAGCAAGTTCAAGGCCAACCTGCCCTACAGAGCAAGACCTTGTCTCAAAAAAAAAAAAGAGAAAGAGAGAGAGAGAGAGAGAGAGAGAGAGAGAGAAACTTATCACATGGAGTCAATCTTGAAATACACAAGATCACATCACAGTAACTATTGACAGGGGCAATAATTAGGGGCCATAGGGACAGGAATAGGCTCCGTGGTACAGTGCTTTCCGTGCATGCACAAGGCACTAGGTTCCATCTCCAGCACCACACACACACACACACACACACACACAGAAGTCTACGTTCAGCAAGTACAGAGACTGCCTACCATCCACTGCCAACCACATCCTTGAGCCTTGGCAGGGGGCTGGAAAGCATTCAGCAAAGGTGTATAAAAATGCAAATCTACCTAAAATGCCACATAGCCATTTAAGACAGGATACAGCTACGCAATCTAGTATGTAAAGATTAGCATATTTCATGAAGCACAGGCAACACACAGAAAAAGGTTTGTCAGTTATTATCAATGTAAAGGAGAATGAAAGTAAAAGAAAGATGGGAAGGGAAAATTTCAATGTGTTCTTTGTATTTTGCCAGAAATAGGAAAATATATATATTGTTTGAAAAACACTCATGTTTGTATATTACTTTTGAAATTTTAAGTTTCTAATTTTAAAAAAAGATACTGGGCATGTTAACACATGCCTGTAATCCTGGCACTGGGGAGGCTGAGCAGAAGCATCAGCCTGAGCTACACAGGAAGACGCTGTCTCAAAAAAAAAAAAAAAAGGGAAACGTAACTAGACTTCCAGGCACAGCCTTTATCCAGCTCTTGCCTATCCGAAAAAGCCCCTTTCCGAAGAAAACAGACTAGGAATAGACATCTTATGCTGTCCACCACGATGCAGAGAGTGCTCTCCCACAATACACCAACTCTACCCCACCCTGAGGAGGATCTGGGCTCCTCCCCACACTGCCCTCAGTGCCTATAAATGACTGACAAGGATTAGTGCCATGGGCAGGGCTCAAAACACAGCAACGGCCTGAGGACTTTAATGGGGGTGAGGTGGGGGGAGGACGCCCTACAAGTGAAGCTCAGGTTCTAGGTTCAGTGAAGTTCAGTCTTAAAAGCCTGAAAAGAGGTCTTTAGGGCTGAGGATATAGCTCAGAGGCACGGCACCTGCCTGGCAAGCACGAGGTCCTGAGTTTTATTTCTGGTTCCAGGAAAAAGGAAGAGCCCTTTAGAAATGACAGAAGTACACTTTCAAAAGGAAAAATGGTAGTTTTAGATATTAAGATGAACTGTAACTTTGGACAATGCTTAATTAAAACAAATATTTGAATTATCACTAAAATAACTTAAAAGGCTATATATAATATATATGTCCAATTACATTACAACCATATCTCACGGCACCCAAACAAGGACAATAGCATGTAAGTCAAAATCTATATTCCATCCTTCTAAGAATCAAAGTTTTTCCTCTGGATTTAAAAAAAGTTATTTTGGACTAATATTTTCTGAAAACATTTAAGTTATTTAGCACCCTCTTAAACGGGAGTAACTTACAGCTGGTACTGTCTCTTGCTGACCCAGGTCAGAATAACAAGCACAAAAACTGTACTGTAACAATGTTGTGGCAACCACTGCCTTCATTTGAGGTAGCCTCTGGTCTGCAGGCAAGCTTTCATAATTTCTACATCTATTTTCCATAGTTTCTACTTCTTTCTCACTCTAAGGTTGTTGTCAACCTATTATTTCCAATCCAGAGTAAGATAGGAAAATAGAACATCGACTGTTTCTGAAGTATAAAATAATCTGAGGGAAAACCGGTTTCATAGAACTTTAAAAATTCAGTCATTAAAAATATAGAACTTTAAACCTAGAACTTTAAAAATTCAGTCATTAAAAATATAACCACCACATAAAACAGGTGTTAACCATAATTTTAATTCGCAACTACAACAGGGAATTCCTAAACAGTACATTCAGCAGCTCCTGTTCCACACCTTAAAAATGAAAGCCAACATGTGTCCATAAGGCGCTACCACAAAGCACAAGTGCAAACCATGGAGCAGGAATATGCCGGAGCTCAAGGGGAACAGCACAAAGGGCATGTCAGACCTGCACAAAGGGAGGAGGAAGAGGCTGAGTAATAGAGAAACTAATCTGACAAGAGGAATGCATGCTGCAGTGATGAAAGGAAAGTTCCTTTTAAAGGGAGAGTCAGAAAACAGCAGCTCCTCCTGCCCTCCACTTGTAACACAAACACCTGCTCATCTCAAGAAGTCTGAACAACTGCCACAAGAAGTGAGGACTGAAGGTAAGACCCAAGCTGGATAGACTCTGCATAAAGTAGCAAAAGTGCTCCTTGCCCTCAAACATTACCTTTTTTTCTCTTGTTCTTCTTTCTCTATTTTGTGGGATGCAACATACGTTGAAAAGAGATGGCAACATCTATTTAAGAGCTTGACAAACTGTACCATGGCATCCTCTTTAGACATGCTTCCCAAGGCTGCCCATTCTTTCCTGTAAGGAACAATAAGAAAAGTTATCTCTTCTTCTTAATAGAATGAGAACCTGATTTAATTTAAACCTAAACATAAACATTCTCAAACTATAACCAAAGTGAAGAATGACTCTACTATTAAGCACAAGGCTCGTTAATTTCAAGTTTCTTTCTTTTTTCCCTATGACAGGGTCTCTCTATGTAGTTCAAGCTGGTCACGAACTCACTGTGTAGCCCAGGCTGTCCCTGAACTTGTGGCAATCCTCCTGCTCATCCTCCCAAGTGCTAAGATTATACATGTACACCACCATGCCTGGATCAAGTTCCAACAAACATATACTAATGTATTAGGTTACACTGTGTCACACACAATCCAAAATTTAACTGTATTGCTGATGATTCCTACACAGCAAAAAAGGTACTAATGTTCTGTTTTCCTTACATCAGACTTTTTTTTTTTTTGGTACTGGAATGAAACTCAGGACCTTGCACTTGCCAGGTAGGCACTGTGCCATTGAGCTATACCCCCAGCCCTTATATCAGATTTTATCTTTAACTGAAGAAAATACTCCACATATTCTTTTCTGGCACAATTCTCCACGTTTCAAGAAGGGAATCCATTACTACATATTTGAAATGGTTGTTTGTTTGTTTGTTTTTTGGTGCCGGGGATCAAACCCACGATCTCACGCTAGCCAGGCAGGCACTTAAGCCACTGAGCTAAATCTCCAGCCCTTGAAATGGTTTTTTAAATATTTTTTAGGAAGAATCAAATGAAACTATTTGTTCTATGTTCATAATCAGATAAGTACATAAATATTGCCACAATATTTAGCCACAGTTCTCTCCAAGTCAACACCAGATAAACCTGTGAAGACTCCAGAACCTGGAAGCAAATGTTTCAGTTCTTAGAGCCAGGTATGGTGGTGCATGCCTGTAATCCCAAGCACTGAAGAGGCTAAGGCAGAACCACCACGAGGTCACTCTGGCCTGCACAGTGAGATTCGTTTTTATTCTTAGTTAAGGAGCCAGCTATCTACATTGTGCCCTTTCGCAAAAGTGATTTCTTTTTTTGCTACACAACAAAATACGTTACCTTCTGTCATTCCCCAACACATCAAAGAATCCAACCTCAGGACAAGTGTCTGGACTATATGGGCCCATAAGAACCTGCTTATGCAGTGCCACAAGCTTCAACTTTTCTTCATAAGTTGGATGAAATGCTTTGCCATCTTTTTCTATAAAAGAAATACAAAAATAAAACAAAAAACAAAAACAATTAGCACCACAAAATATTTAATTTCCAGCATTTTACAGTAAAACTTTGGTATAAAGGATGTCACAAACTGCCTGTAAAGATTATTGTGGGGCAACCCACCCGGGACCCCCTTCTGTCTCTCTTTAGACAGAAGCTTTCTGTCTCTCAATAAATATATTCTACTCTTCACCTCCGTTGTTCCTAAAATTCATTCTCCGATTTTAGAGAACACAAGTTCGTACCAGACATTGTAGGTCGGGAGTTTCATTCCCCTATATCATTTGGAGGTCTTCCACCGAGATCACTGGACAGAGGTGAGAGTTTGCTTTTGTTTGAGACTCTGGACTGGGACTCATTTAGGTAACTCTATGAAAGTCCCTGGAAAAGACAGAGTCCTGGGCAATCCTCTTGAGACCCCCTGTTGTCTCTCTTTAGACAGAAGCTTTCTTTCTCTCAATATATATATTCTATTCTCAAAAAAAAAAAAAGATTATTATAGTGAAACTGTATTTCTTTTTTTTTTTTTTTTTTTTTGAGACAGGATCTCCCTATGTAGCTCCAGCTAGCCTCAAATGCACAGCAATCCTCCTGCTTCAACCTCCCATGGACTGAGATTACAGGTATACACCACCTAACACAGAAATCCTTCATACAATGAAGTCTTTTTTTTTTTTTTTTAACTGTGCCAATTACCAACACTTATGTGCATGGTGTTTGCTTGTAACCCCAGCACTCTGAGAAGCTGAGGCCAGAAGATGAAAAGGTTGAGCCCAGTCTAGGTAATTCAGCAATTTAGAGCGTGTCTCAAAAAAAAAGAAAGAAACCCATTTGTCAACCTGCAACATCGAGGCACACATAACACAGGTGGACACTTTATATCTTTTACACATATGACAAACATATATAACAATCACCTTTAAGTTATTTATATTATTTCTATATTTTTTTCTTTGAGCTGGGTATAGCAGCACATGCCTATAATCCCAATACTCAGGAGACTGTGGCAGGAGGATTGCTATGAGTGTAAAACTGGCCTGGGCTACACAGCGAACGCAAGGCTAGCTTGGACTGCACAGCAAGATTTTGTCTCAAAAAACAAAACAAAGCAAAAATAGTTCTGTATTAGTCACCTCTAACATGAGCATGTATAATCTTAAATATGAAAGGCTGTCTCCAAAATACATAAATTTTACTGTGGTGAGGAGGCTTGTAATCAGCCAAGAGTGAATACATGCTTCTACCTTTAAATATCATCTCAGACACTTCCTACTTGTAAGGTTAACTTCTCAGTTTGTTCATCAATAAAGTCAGGCTACATTGTTGTTTCACAGATAATAGATACTATTAGTAAAAACTATCAGCTCATTTAAAAAAAAAAAAAAAGAGTACCAGCTCCTCTGCCTTCCTTATTACAGTTCAGTCTGGCAGGTTTCCACACAAAGAACAAAGCCAGTTTGACTTGTAAAGACTTATCCATCATCAACATTCCAAAACATTGTAAAATTGGATACTGGCAACATAAGAAATCTTCAAAAAATACTTCTGCTTTTTTGATAAATGGTAGCATTATTATTATAATTAATTAACTCATATAAGAACAGACTACTGCCATGTACAGTGGCACACATCTATAATCCCAGCACTCTGGGAGGCTGAGGCAGAACTGTAAATTCAAGTCCAGCCTAGGCAACTTAGCTAGATAGACTCTGTCTCAAATTAAAAAAAAAAAAAAAAAATGTTGAAGGTGTAGCTCAATGCAGAGATTCTCAGTTCAATCCACACTAGGAGGGAAATGCTACTAAATTTTTTTAATGGCAGGAAGTAGTATCTCCTGTATAGATATTTCATCCATATACATAAGTAGTGACCAAAATAAAATGACAGAATGAATTCAAGGAACAGGAAACTCGAAGATGAAAAAAAACACAGAAGGTGTCAATAAACATTCAAACGGATTTACATCTCACTATTTAAGAAAAGAGCAATTAAAACCCTCAGATACCAAAAACCCTTCCCCTCTTTATCAGATCAAAAACAGGTAACATCCCCAGGTAGTAAGGGCCAGGCGTCCCTGTACTCCCAGGAGGATCACTGTGCATTTGAAGCCACACTAAACTAAGAGCTGGTAAGAAAGGGATAAATACCTACTTCTTATATACTAATGTTGAAAGCATGAACTGTTACAACTACTCCCCTACAGTAATCTGACAGTATGTTTCAAAAGTATATGATCCAGGGGAAGACCACATTTTTGGTCCCCTTGAGAGGAATTGTTGAAAGGTCATAAGACCACGGTTTGCAGAAAAGGAATAGAGCAAAGTAATAAAGAAAATGCCTCTGCCAATGTACCAGACTACAGAAATCTATGTCTACAGCAAATTTTTTTATTTTTTTGAGCCAGAATCTCAATGTATAATTCAGGCTGTCCCGAACTATGTAACTCAGGCTGGCCTCAAACTTGCAACAACCCTCCTGCCTCAGCCTCCTGAGTGCTGGAATTAGAGGCATGCACCACCACACTTGGCTTTCTACAACAAATCTATAGAAAGCACTAACCATATAATTCAAGAGCTTGTTACCCCCGTGGGTTTAACTGTAAAGTAAGGTGGTATGTGACCACATCGAATAGATCAAGGCCTTCCATTTAAAGGAAGCACATAAAAAGGGTCAATTACAAAACAAAATTCCTGCAGTAAATGGAAAACAGTCTCACAGAATCCAGAGAAAAAAGCCAAAGAAACTAAAATGAGAAAACAAAAGACAGAGGTAGAAGACCTGCCTGAGATGCAATCTATGTATAATGGGAATACCTGAAACACAGGACAAAGCAAATGAAGTTGAAACAATAATGTTGGGCATGGTGGTGCACGCCCGTAACCCGAGCATTTGGAAGGCTGAGGCAGGAGGATGGCGAAGAGTTGAGGTCAGCCTGGGCTACAAAATGAGTTCAACTCACTGTACTGCATAGTGAGATCCTGTCTCAAAAGACCAAAAAAAGTTTTTAATTAAAACAATAAGATTTAAGGGGAAGAAAGCAACACCTAGACATATCCTCATGACTTTATTAAAGTTCAAGGGTAAAAAAAAAAATTCTGCAAGGATCCAGAGAAAGCAGATTACCTGTAAAGGGGCAAAAGTCAGCCTCACCTCAGATTTTTCTCTTAAAATTTTAAATGCCTAAAGATAACGGAACAACATTACAGAGTTTTAAGGGAAAACAATTTTGAACTAAGAATTATATATAGCCTACCAACTATTTGTGTATGAAGGCACCTGGAAGACATTCTGAGATACCAAGAGGTGAAGAGAATATATTGACCTTTTCTGAGAAGCTGAGTCATATACTGCAGCCAAATAAGAAAACAGAGTAGAGAGATAGTTGTAAGATTTGATGGTTAAGAGTATGAAGTCTAGGCTAGTCATGGTGGTACATCCCTATAATCCCAGCACTCAAGATCTTGGCCAAAGCAGGAGGATTGCTGCAAGTTCAGAAGCCTGGTCTACCAAGTGTTCAAGGCCAGTCTGAAATACATGAACACTGTCTCAAAATACAAATTTTATTCACTGGAAAAGTGAACACTATTCTGATCAGTCATGTAATACAGCAATTTTCAAATACAGTATACACACATGCACACAAATTCTTTTTTCTGCAGGGAGATAATTTGAAGAGATGGGCTAATGAGTGTGAAAAATATTTTTAAGTTACTTCAGTGATTAAAGATTTTTTAAAATTTATAGACTATACTTAGTCACAGGACTGGCTTTTTCATATGTAAAATAAGCACAAACAGTAGCACTGTTTGAAAGCCAGTGCTTTCAAAGGCAGCTGAATCTAGAGTTTGTGATTGGTTCATTGTCTAGTGCTGGGATTGGCAGTGTGAGTGCTGCATCTGCCCTGGGGCAGGTAGCTGGCATACAATATAAGGAAGGGACAGAGGCTTGCTCTTCCCTTTCGCCCTTTTTGCTCTTTTGCTCTTAGCACTTTTGGTATCTGACTTCATGAAGGGTTGCCCTGTAGCCACACCACCCTGCCATGGAGCACGGACTGAAACCTCCACAAACTGTAAGCTAAACAAACCTTTCCCTCTTTAATTCTGGGCATGGGGTATTTTGTCTCATCAATGAGACAAAAGTAACCAAGACAGCAAGTAAACAAGGAAACTACTATATTCATCATTCAACCAAGTGTCAGTTTAACATAGGGCACTAAAAATTGAGTTCCATGATTTGGGAGTGTTATTTTTCTGCACTACCCTTTTTCCATCTAACAGATCTAAGACTGTATTTTTTTTTTCATTTTTAAGAGGGTAAAACAGAACAGAGCAAAGCAGATCAGAAGAAAACAATGAAAGTGACACAGATTTCAAAGCAAGACAACAGGAGATCAACAGTAGTTACCATAATGTCTCTTGTTTTCTTCTAAATAGTTGTCTATGTCTTCACACACAATGAGTTCATACAAAACAAAACAGTATAAAACTGATCAAAACAGAGTAATGAAGGCATTACAGGCCTTCAAAACCAGACAATAAGAAAACCAACAATGGCTACCATAATATCTCTTGTTCTCTTCAAAATAGCTGCCCATACCTTCATGTATGCTGAAATTAAATAATACAAAACAGACTAAAACCACTCTGAAGAATAAAAGCATTACTGGATTTCATAGCATGATAATACTGCTATTATACATGATAATACATGATAATACATGAATCAACACTGGATATCATAATGTCTCTTTTTCTTCAAAGTAGCTGTTCATTTCATCACGCATAATATAATCAATTCTCATAATCTGTTTAGGAAAAGTTGTAGGCATGTATAAGCCTCCACATGTATACCTATCCTTTCTGTATTAGAGGGAAAAACAAAACAAAACAGATTACTAGAAAAACAAGAAACGAAAAAAACAAATAAATAACAACAGCAAAGAGCCCCAAACAATGACAATATAGGTCTTGAAAACAAGGTGGTAGGAACATAACTAAGGTTGTTATTTTACATAGTGGTCTTAAAAGAGTTCCTCAGATCACCAGACACAAACATGCAAAACTGTTCCAATCCTATGAATGTTAACTGTTTTGTTCCATAAACTTACAGAATTTGCAGCACAATCATCTTAACTATCTTAAGTGTGTTTATACAAATTTAGATTTTTTTTTCTTTTCCTTTTTCTTTTTCCTCCTCTAAGACTATATTGCAAAAAATAAAAAATTTTTTTTGGTACTGGAGATCAAAGTTACAACCTTACGCTTGCCAGGCAGGTGCTTATGCCGCTGAGCTAAATCCTTGGCCTGGAAAAAAAAAATTTTTTTAAATATGTTTAATAAGAACACCGCTGGGCATGGCAGCACACTCCTGTCACCCCAGTACTCTGCGAGCCTGAGAAAGGATGCCAAGTTTGAGCCCAACTAGGGCAACTCAGTGATCTAGTGAGATCCTAAATCAAAACAAAAAGTAAAAAAGCTCTAAACATATAGCAAAGGCCCTGGGTTCAATCCATAGTAACACACACACATACATACACACCCTAAAAATATTTTTAGAACAATTAAAAAGATTTGGAGATGTAGCTCAGTGCAGAGGCCCTGGGTCCAAGCCTCAATAACACACATGAAAGTAAATAAATAGAAAGAAAAACAATTAAAAACAGCAGGGGATGTAGATCAGTACTTACCTATATAGCATCCCTGAGTCTCTGGGTTCATTCTCCAATACCACAAAGAAAAGCAAAGAATAGAAACTGACTTATGTATCAGTTTCTGAATGAGCAAAACAGGACCAGTTCATCCATTCTTATAAGTTACACTGACATTTTCACTGAATTTCTTATGCACTTACTAGTTTTAAGGGTTGTTCCATAACTCTTCCTTTAAATACTATTACTGAATCTCTATTGTTCTAGTTGGTAGCCAAACTTACCTTCAAAAAAGAAAAAGCCAAGAAAATATGACAATGGTAACATCAATAAATATTTTGGAATGACTGGATGATTAATCGTAACTTTTCTCATTTTTTATTCTCCCAAATTTTCAATGGTAACATCAATAAATATTTTGGAATGACTGGATGATTAATTGTAACTTTTCTCATTTTTTATTCTCCCAAATTTTCCTAAGCATACATATTCCTTCTCAAACATTTTTTCAATCCACTTTTACCATCAGTTTTTTGTGCTTGTTTGTTTTGGCTTTTGGTACTGGGGACTGAACTCACAACCTTGTGCTTACCAGGCAAGCACTTGAGCCACTGAGCTAAATCCCTGGCTCAACCCACTGTTAAAGTTAAAGTATAGCTGAAGTGTAGCTCAGGGGAAGAGCATATGCTTAGCATTCATGAGGACCTAGGTTATCCTCTGGACAAAAAAAAAAAAAAAAAAAAAAAAATCAAAGCCATTTACTTCAGCCTTTGAGATAAAGTTAACATCAATTTTCTTCTAAAGAACATAAGAACTCAGAAGGCTATGCTGATCCCAAACATCTTAGCATACAGTACAGTCCATACTGCAGTAGTGTTGAGTCTCTAAACTTCAGTGAAAAGTCCTTCCCTATCTAAAGTGCTAGGCGTACAATTATATCAGTATTACTAAAACTGAAGTAACTTATTTCTGACTTTTCAGATAGCACTAGCTCATACATGACAAGGTTTTAATTTTATAAGTGTTTTTAAACTTTTTGTCCAATAGGTATTTTATATAGTTAACAGAAAAGAAATAATAACAACTACTAAGTACACAGCCATAAAAGAAACTTGCTGAAAAAATTTTTGATTTTGCTTTTTGTTTTTACAAAAAGTCTCCCTGTGTAGTCCAAGCTGGCCTTGTAACTCATGCCAATCCTCCTGCCTCGGCCTCCTGAGTGTGGGGATTGCAGGTATGAACTACTCCTCCTGACCAAAAAATAAATTTTATTATTTTGTTTTTTTGAGACAAGATCTCACTATGCAGTTCAGGCTGGCCTTGAGCTCACTTTGTAGCCCAGGCTGGTCTTTAACTTGCAACAATCCTTCCGCCTCAGACTCCTGAGCGCCAGAATTACAGGCATAGGCCACGACGGCCAGCTTTGAAAAATAAATTCTAACAAGGACCATATTCCTAAAGGAAAGTTCCATCTCAGCCCTGCCAGAAAAGAAGAGTGGTATTATTGTAAGCACCCAGAGTTAATTACTACAAAGTCACCTAATTCAATCAATTTTGAAATTATGCTTTCTATGACAACCAAAAACAGAAATTAAGCTTAGAAAGAAGCTACAAAGCTATCTTTCAGATGCATCCTTATTACTTCAATAAAAGTACTGCTACACAAGAGACAACAGTCTGTATAAGAACCAAATACAAAGTACATATCTGTATTAGCTATGAATAGTATAAACAGCTGACAATGACTTAATCACAAAATATGGTATAAAATTAGGAGTTTTAGAAGAAGGAAAGACAAACACAGACATATGTACCAGAATACAAAAAAGAAATTATATTGATACATACCTATAATCTTAGCTATTCAGAAAGCTGAGACAGGAGGTTCAAGAGTTTGGGCAACATAGCAAGACTCTCTCTTAACAGCAATTAACTGAGAAGCAATTGGATATGGAAGAAATTCTTAAAACAATGGACAGTGGTTGTATGGAAGGTGGAGGAACTAAGAGATGGGAAAAACTGATGAGATGGCTGTTTCTCATTTAAAAATTTGTTGTATAACTTGACTTCTCAGCTGTGTTGGTTTCTACTTTGACACAAAGGTAAAAGCAGTAAACTCAATTTATTTGCTCAATCTCAATAATCAGTTCACAAGATTATATGTGATAGACAAAATAGTGGCTCCCCCACAACGTCCATAGCCTGATCTCCGGAACCTGTGAATACATAAGATTAAGGCTGCACCTGACCATATCCTGAACTGTTCACAGGGACCCAGTCTAACCTAAGGGAAGAAAAAAGTCAAAAGAGAGAAAGGCGATAATGGATATGGATGGACCATCACCAACCAGAGTACACAGGTGTTCCAGGAGCTGGAACACATTATCCTCTAAGGCTTCCAAAAGGAGGAAAATACCCGACACTTTATTTTTCCCCAATGAGGCTTTTTTTTTTTTTGGTCTTATTTTGTTTTCTTTGACACATGGTCTCATTCTATAATTCAGGTTGGCCTTGAAGTTACTATGTGGCCCAGGCTGGTCTCGAAGTCACAGGCAATCATCTTGTCTCAGCCTCCCAAGTACTGGGATTATAGGCATAAACTACCACAACCCTCATTTTGCATTTTTAAGTGCCAGAACTGTGAATGTAAGTGTTGTTTTAAGCCACTAAATTTGTGATGATTTGTTACAAGAGCAATAGGAAATTAGTACATCACAAAAAAAAAAATTTTCCGGGCCGGGGATTTAGCTCAGTGGCTTAAGCACCTGCCTGACAAGCACGAGGTCATGAGTTTAAAAAAAAAAAAAAAAAAAATTCAGGCAATTAAAACAGATACTAATATTTTATTCTTACCAAATTTTTAAGCATTTAAATTTATAGTTCCAATAAGACAGCACAAATAATATGGTAACAGCATTGCAATCAGTTACCAAGCCCAAATCTCTGCAAGATTAAAATTAAGTCCCAAGACTGGGGATATAGTTCAACAATAGAGTATGTACTTAGCATGCTTGCATACCTATGTTCAATCTTTGCCACCCAAAAATAAACAAAAAATTATATTTCAACTGCTAGTTTATATATTTTTCTCTCTCTCTGGAAGTTAAAAAGATATAGTAAATTATTCCAACATCCCTTTGTGCCTTCATTTGATGAAAAGAAAGCCATGAAACCCATGGGCTGGAAGGAATATTAAAGACAGATGACTGAATTGCAAAACTAAATCTCAAATCCCCTTTACATAGCCACCTAATACTTACTAATCTATGCTTGATTACTTTTGGGTAATGAGAACTCACTGTTTAGAGCAGTTTGTTCTCTCTTTGGATGGTGGCGATTCTTACATGGTACTGAGTGTATTCGTTATACTGCATTGATATCCCTCTTCTGTTTATAGCACTAAATAAAACACACCTATCAGATCTGACCTCAAAAAAGTTATAAAATACTCATGTTTGCCTGAGTTCTCTATTTTCTGAGCTAAACACCTCCAGCTTATTCAATCATTCTTCATAAAGTCCTAGTTTAAATCCCAGCTCCACTATATTTATGTCATTTAACCTTGTGAACCTGTTTTGTCATCAATAAAATGCAGATACTACTTCTCTCTTTTGGGTTCTTGTAAGGGTTGAAAATAATGTGTCCCAAAGTCTTGGCAGAGTGCCTGCACAAAGCAGCCGTTGTAATGATGGCAAGGATCTGAATTCTCACTTTCTACAAGTTTCTCTCTTCTGAGTCAGTTTCCACTTTGCTTTTAAACATAAAGAATGTGTCCAAGTCAAAAACACTATCCAGAGCTTTTCTGATCCGCTTAAAGGATAGCAAGACCCCTTCTTTCTTCCTTCATCCTAAGTATCATGTATCTCCACCAAAGTATCCTAAGGTTAAATCTGTTTATTTTTCACAGCCATTATCATGGTCATGTCACAAAAAATTGCATCTTGAATAAAATTTATATAAGTATCAAAATTAAACCACATCTCCCCAATGCTGGATTGAGAAAAAAACCTGACAAATTCTTACAGTATTTTAAGAAATAATACACTGCAATATGCCTGAGTCAATAAATATTTCCACTCTAAAACAACTGTACCTACCATGTACTATACACTTAATAAAAATTTAAGACTTTTCCTCTCATTATTTCAACACATAACCAAGTGTTAATAATCACTTCTTTTCAACAACATATGTAGTTGTGGAGGAAAAATTATGGGAGGAACAATTTCTTAGAATTCTTACAACAACCCTTTGAGAAATGCAAGGCATACAGAGTTTAAATAAGTAAGTGGCAAAAGAAAGAAAAACACCCCAGGCAGTGTCCTCCAGAGCTCACCTCCTAGATACTGAGTCACTGTGGCTTTCATTTTAAGTGATAAAAGTAAACATCTTCTGGATGTTCGCTTTATGAAAATTCATCACTTGGGATTTGTGTATTTTTCTGATGTGTGATAAACTCTAAAATCATTTTAGACGAATGCTAATGTCATTTAGATTAAAAAATACACACAAACACATTCTTCTGAGTCCAAAGAAAAATTTTAGTTCAACTCAAATTTAATATGAACTTGGTGGCTACATACTTTTTTCTCTTAAAACTGTCTCGTAGGTCTAGGTATCCTACACTATTCCACACTTATGTCTAAAAACAAAGGCCATAGATACAAAAGAAACAGAAAAATAAACTCAAAATTTAATAGCTGTTCCACAGTAACAAACTTGAAAATTATCTCTGGCTAGTCCACCTAAATCTAGAAAGAACACACTAACTGCATGTACAATAAATTATAGCTATATACTATTTTAAAATACTAATGAGGCCATTTATAAAAGTTCTTACCTCTATATTGAAAGAAGACAACAGGAAATGGAACCATTTCAACAGACTAGATGATCCTTATTATTAATTCTCTGCTAGTATACAATACTATGGTGACACAAAGGAGTATAATCAACAGTAGTGCAAATACATTACTCTGTAAAGAAACTGAGTCATCTCAAGTAATCCTTATTTTTAGAAGTATCTCAGAACAGTATTGCTAAGGCCTCCAAACAAACTTAGCAACTATGTCTCCAACACCTCTGGTGGCAGAGGGACTAGTAAAGCTGATATAATCACATGGCCAACTGGATAAAGTCAGTATCATGAAAAAACTCTTCAAGGAGCTCAAGATTAAAATAAAGATAAGACAGCCAGCACACCATTTCTCTTCTCAGCCAGAATTGAAGCTATACCTATAATCCCAGCACCTCGGGAGGCTCAGGCAGGAGGATCACTGTAAATTGCTACTCTGGGCCCAAGTTTAAGACCAGCCTGAATTAGTCAAACCTCTCTTGAAAAGCAAAAAAAGCCCTGCACACATAATACACCAATCCACCCACACTACAATATTCCAAAACCAAACTTTACTCTTCAGGATAATTATGTATTAAAAAAGACAAAACTTAGAAGTTCACATTAATAGACCTAATTTTTAAAAAGTGGTGAGAGGGCTGGGGATTTAGCTCAGCAGCATAAGCGCCTGCCTTGCAAGTGGCGTGGTCATGAGTTTGATCCCTGGTACTGATTAAAAAAAACAAAAATAAAAATAAAAAATAAAAAAAGTGGTGAGAGGCCAGGGATATAGCTCAGCAGCACAACACTTGCCTGGCAAGCATGAGGTTGTGAGTTCAATTCCTGCTACCTAATAATAATAATAATAAAAGTGGTGACAAGAAAAAGCTGTTCCTTGTAAGAAAAAAGTTAACTCAAAAGGATGTTTTTATTTGGCAATCCTCATAATAAGAATTGCTCCAGGAAAGAATCACCAATGGATACTAAAACTAATGGAAGAAATTTTGAGAAGCAACAAGTATATTTAGTCTAAAGAAATCCTCCCCACAAGATACTTATTACAAATGGAAAAGTAAATTTATGATGGGAGAAACCTCTTAGGCACAACTTTAATCAATTGACATTTTATTTTCGTTTTTTGTTTTTGTTTTGAGACAAAGTTTCACTGTGTAGTTGAAGGTGGTCTTGAAATCACTATGCAGCACAGGCTGGCCTCAAACTTCCAGTGATCATCCTGCCTCAGCCTCTTCAGTACTGGGATTACAAGCATGCACCACCACACCCAGGTGAACGAAATTTTAGTATCACTAGCAATGAATCAAATTGACAAAGAATCAAACTGACATGCTTCCTGACACAATGGATTAAAATTACCCAACATTACTTTTGTAGTATCCTGCTGAAATTATAAAACCCAAATCTAATCATGAAAACCTATCAGATAAGCCAAAAAATGTCTTAAAATACAAAGACTGTTCCATATTATGGAACTCAAAGGAGACAGGACCACCACTCAAAGCAACTCAATTCATGACCCTGGATTTTCTCTTTATATAAATGACATTATAGAATAATCAATGAAATCAGAGTTTATGGTATTCAGATATCTGATGTAACGATATTCTGCTAAATTCATTACTTTGCTAACTGCAGCATAATTTTAAAAGGTCATCCTATTCTTAGTTAATTATACACTAAGTATGTAGTGGTAAAGTAATACCACACCTACAATTACTTTCATACAGTTCAGTAAAAAAGGTACAGAGAGACAAGAGAGGCTAAAGCAAATGCCATAAAATGTTAACATTGATGGATATGAGTAAATGGTGTACAAGGAAATTCTTTGCACTATTCCTCCAACTTTTCTGAAGAATAGAAACCATTCTGTAAATCAGAAAATAAAATTTAAAAAAAAAATTGAGTTCAAAACCTTCCTTCCAAATCCAACTCAACTTTCTTTTACATATCATACCTCCCATACTCTCCCCGCCCATTCCCAAATAGATGTATGGCCTAGGAATAATGACCAGTCCAGTTAACAATGACCATCCTACTCCTATGGCCCAGATAATGGGTCTCCAAACCAGCAAGATACAGCAAGTCTGTTTCAAAAGTTAAAAATAAAAAAAGGGTTAGGGATGCATAGTTCAGTGGAAATACTCTGAGTTCAATCCTCAGTGGGGTGGGATGTCCTCAAGTTTTGGAGATATATAATTAAATATTTATAGATGACTAGGAAAACAGATGGGGCCCACTTAACTATGTAATGGATAAATTGGTGTTCACTGTACTATTCTGCCTGCTTTTGTATATGGCTGAAATTATCCATAATAAAAAAATTAAAAATTTTAAAGTCTAAAAATTTTTACCTCTACTTTTGGTTTATGAGTAAAAGAATCATTATTTTAGCTAAACACAGGCCTACCAAAAGATCTAATAACAGAAAGCTGACTTAGCAATATCAGGACTCATCAATTGGGAGAGGGGGATGTTGGGGATTAAATCCAGGGCCTCCCATGGGCTGAATTTGGATCCCACCACTGAGCTACAACCTCAGTCTCAGTTTATTAATTTTTCCTTTTTTTGTATGGTGCTAGGGATTGCATTCAAGTCCTCTGCACTGAGCTATACCCTCAGTCCTTTTTCATATTTTATTTTGAGACAGGGTCTTGCTAAATCATTAAGTTGCCCAGATTGGGCTTAAACTTGCAATCTTCTTGCCTCACCTTCCCACAGTGCCAAGATTATTACAGGTATGTGCCACTGGTATTTTTGATGCCCTGCTTCATTAATATTGTTGATGGGCACATTTACTTCAGTCCTTTAGGGATATATTTCAAATTTTCAAACCCAATAGCAACGTTATATAGGAATTTAGAGTACACAATTCTCTCAGTTTTCCAACTGGGATTGCCCATTAAGTGACCATGCTTTTTAGAAAGACATCTTGGATATTTCTTATTAGTCCTTACTGTTTTCACTTAAACATATTAAGTTCCAAAATATAGTAAGGCAACTGAATAGGTAGTTTTGAAAATTTTCCTCAGTGTACCCTGAATTCAGTGTACTCTGGAATGCAAGGTTTGTATTTCATGTCTTTTGGTGGGAAGAAATGTCTTTGAATTCAGAGACAAAGAGTAGCTGGGGGACAGGTTGTTTAAATGGGGATAATACTCTCAGGGAAGGGGTTGTAGGAGAATTAAAACTATATCCTATATACAGGTTTCACCACAGGGCCCAACTCAGTGACTAACATCTGCTCAGTAACTATTTGCAGTCATTAATTTGGAATTTTAAATTAATACAATCAACCTACCAGCTTAACATAATATGCCAGTAAAGTATCAGAGAAAGAAAAATCTACTCTCCAAAGAACTCTAAAACCCAAAACACAATTCTCTAGGTAAACTCCATCTAAGAAGTTAAAGATTATAAAAAAGCAAACCCATTTGTGTTCCTTTCCATCCTTAACACAAGCTAAGAGTTTAATCTTGCTAAAATAAAATTGAGGGGCCAGGAATTTAGCTCAACAGCACAAGCGCCTGCCTGGCAAGTGTAAGGTCATGAGTTCAATCTGCTTCCCCCCCCCAAAAAAAAGAATTGAGCAATTCCGCTCCCTCCTAAAAATCCTTTCGTTTCCTCACCATCTCCCTACAAAAAAGTCGATCTATTTAAATGGCATTCTCTGAATTCAACTTACCTTTTCAGAATCTCCATTAACTTACTTTTTTAAATATACATTTTTAGTACTGCCTATTGTTTACAAAACTCTGGGTTTCAATGTGGTACTTCCCTACATGCAGGTAACACATTCTGATCCTGTGTTTCCCTCCCTTACATCCCCTCTCTCCATTTCCCAGATCCAGGCCCTTTCATGGCCCTGGGCCTTGTCTCCCTCTGGAAGGACACTACTCATCAATAGACTTGCACCCTGCATTCCAGTTGTTCTGGGTCTTTAACTTCACTTTTGAATTTTAAATTGCTAAGCAACAAAAAGGAATGTACTATCCATTTATGGTAGTAACCTAATTTAAAACTTTTATTCATAATAAGGATACAATGGGCTGGGGAGTGGTGATGCACACCTGTGATTCAGCTACCAGGAAGCCAAAGCAGAATCACAAGTTCCAGGCCACAGTGAGCAACTGGGTAAGACCTTGTTTCAGAGTTCAAAAAATAAATAAATAAACCCAGCAGAGTTGAGGAAGACTGGAATGTAACTCAGGGGTAAAGCACTTGCCAAGTATGTACAAGGGTCTTGAGTTTAATTCTTAGGGCTAAAAAACAACAAAAAAGACACAATAATGCCTAAGCTATAAATGGTAAAACATTTACATTTACCTGAACATTCATCTATTATTTCACTTTTTTTTTTCAACAATGGCAATCAAGTCCAGGTCTTTGAGCACACTAAGCAAATGCATGACCACTGAGCTAGACCAGAGCCTGTATTATTGCACTTTTACTTCCACAAAATTAAGAGGTAGTTATTTTAATTGTCTTATCACCACTATGACAAGGCTAAAAACAGAAGCATGCGTTTCTGATTCCCAATCCAAGTTATTTTTTTTCCTCAACAAATATTTATGTTAAACAAACTGAGATTTGATAATGATGGCAGTACGAGTCAAAAGATGTGATTCATCAGTTCTTTACAGTGGCAAATTGCTCATTTTATATATGATGTGAAACTTATGTTTCTACCAAACTTTCAAAGGTACACTCTCCATAGATTCAAGAAAAAAACATAAAACATGAACCTACAATATGCAAAAAGGCATAAGAAAATAACTCACTGGTTAACGAGAAAATCCTTGGAAATAACATTGAAATCTACAAAATTTAAGGTGACTTTGAAAAGATACAAAAGGTAATAGTAAGGATTTCTGCTCAGCACAGAAAATTCTCAATGAAATCCAAATGTAGCTGGAAAAATCACAAGGTGTGTCAATTCTCTACAAGTGACAATGAAATATCTACAAAAACAACAGCAAAAAGAATGCTCATCCGAATATTCTCACATGAGAACATGATACAAGCAAATTTATTTTTATTTTGAAAGGAATAAAACAATAAAATAAAACAGTGATAACAATATCACTGGATTTCAAAAACAAGACAGAAGGAAATCCCCCATAGTTCCTATACTGCATATTGTTATCCTCTAAATAGGTGCTCAGACCTAAATAGGTGCTTTAGGTCTGCAAAGTCAATCAATCAATACAAGCTTTAAATTGCTTTTGTATCTCAGTTACTATCATCCCAGCCTGTGTTCCTCCAAATCAGTCAGTTGCCTATGGGGAAAGAGGGAGCCTCTTCTTGTCTCCCAGCCCACCAACCAGCTGGCTCATGTGAAGAGTAGGTTGACTTCTCGGTTCTCTTCCCAGCGCACAACTGCCACTGGCTCACAGGAAGGGTAGGTTGACTTCTTGATTTTACAGGTCTTACAGAAGAAATGGAAGAAGAAGCCCACTGCATGGCTTGAGGATTTTCCAGGTTCTTTCTGAAGCAAGACACAGTGAATACAGCCACAAACTGCAGTCTAGCGAACTATTCTATCAGTATTGTTCTTGGGACATGCAATTGATGCCATGACACTAGAAGAGCCCAAGTTCTTTTCAATGGAAAAAGACATCCATACATTTAAGGTTAATATTTATTCCACAGCAGAAGATAAAAGGTAACATTATATTTAATTCTTCAGATACTGGTACAAAAATCACAAAATAATGATCTACTGGACATCCATGCAAGACTGATTAAAACACTCTGTATTTTGCTGGAAAAAGTTCTACATTAAAACAAAGTCAGCATTAAAAACAAACAAACAAAGGCATTACTTGCCTCACCTCACTTTCCAAAATTCTAACTGCTTTTACATGCTCATTTTTTTTCAATTAGTGTCTCATATATTAGGCAGGCTTTTTACTACTATTTGTTGTAATGATCCACACAGAAAGGTGAGTAGTGGACATTGCCTGGAGAACTTAGCTTAGAATTCTATGAATCATACCTATCAATGTAGCTTTTTTTATCTACTGGCACTGATAACTAGGCCCCCAAATTGTAAGTTCCCACAGGAATCTAGCATTCAACATGCTAAAATACCATACTAAATTCATACTACTGAATCTTAAAACTGAGATAGCAAACATCATCTAATCCAGCTCTTTGTATTACACATATGACATTGAATATGAAGTTAATTGTCATAGGAGTTCATACAGCAGCTAGACTCCAAATGTCCCTGGCTCTCAAAGCAATACTAAATTTACTGCACATTATACAATTTTTTTATCACTGAAGTGGATATTACTACTATTTTCAAGTAAGTCAGGCTCAGAACATGAAATGGCCCATTTAGTTTTTTGCTAGTCACATGGCAAAATTTAGGATAAGAAGTTCGGTTTTCCTACCCTGTCTCCATGAAAAATAAATTCCAACAACAGAATTTTTAAAGTCGAACAAGTAGTTATACCAACTGTACAAAAACCATTAGATTTGTATAAAGTGGTAATCATCACCACAGCAAACTCTAGTCAGTGACCTAAACCCATTAGCTATAACCTATTCCTCAACCTAGTTCATACATAGAGAGCCAAACAAACTATACAACGACAATGACTGTTTCAAGGGTGTGTTTTAATAAAAAAAAAAAAGCAGCAAAACATGTGGGATGATTAAATATTCTGGAAAATTTATAAAACACAGACTTTCCATAGTTTGTACTACAGTTTTGGAGAAAACAACTAATACTGAACTGACTTCAACTGGTTAAATCTGTACCCTGGAAAGACTGTCATAAATGTAGTTCTGGAATGTCTGTGGAACCTAGCAACCACTTTTTAAAAGTTTCATTTGTGGATGTTCCCCCCTGCCTTTCTTTTGAAGATCTAAATATTTTTAAGAATCAAACTAACAGTCACTAGTCTTTCCCACTGACAAAAATCATGTGAGCGGTTAACTCCACCGTTTAACTAAATGGATCATCCAATCAAGCAAATCAAAAAAATGACACACCGTAATCGTGTTTTAAGGAAACAGACATTTAACAACTTTGCGAGAAGCACAGAGGGTAAGTTTAGGCTTCACTCTGTGAACTCATTCTTGCACGTTGCTTACGAGGTAAAATTTTAACCTACATGTTACTAGAATGCAGTGAGCACTGCAGCTGGCCAAGCCGGGGGACACACATAAGCTTAACACTTTCTCCTCTGCCACATCCGTACTTCCAGGTGATTACGTCCAGGTTTACGGTTCTTCAAAATAGCTGCCATCTACGTGCGGGACCTAGAGAAAGAGTTCTTGCACTACAGGAGGAAAAAAACAGCGGGGTCTGACGTGGTAACTCGCGGGACACAAGAACAGAAGCGTCGGGGGAGAAAAAAGCAAGCCCGGAACAGCATCCTCGGGGGAGACGGCTCCATGAGAGCGAGTAGCTCCATCGAAGCAGGCAGAACGCACGCTACGAAAGACGCTTCCAGGCCCCTCCGCGTGTGAACCAGTGGCCGCGCCCGTACCCGCAAGGACAGCCCTGTGGGGTCACCGCGGCCTAGCACTGGGCGGCACGGCGCAATCCCGCCGGGCCACGCCGAGGCGGCGGGCGCGGCGGCCCTCACCTTTGAAGAAGCGCAGCGCCAGGCCGTACAGCTCCTCCAGGCCGAAGCCCCAGCGCTGCTCCAGCCGCCGCGCCTCCTCCGCCGCGCCCCCCGCCGCCTCCCCGGGCACCGGCTGCTCGCCCGCGGCGCCTGAGCCCCGTCCGGACCCCGGGGACGACGGCGGCGGCAGCGGAGGCGGCAGCAGCGGGGCGCCCTCCGCGCCGGGCCGCTCCTCTGGGTCCGGGCTTAGCGTGAGGCCGTCCACAGACACCTCCAGCCGCTCTGCGTTTAGCACCGCCGCCATCTCCGGCTGCAGCGCCTCCTCAGCAGGCACAGGCGGCGGCCACGTATCGACTTCCTGCTGACCTCTGACCCCTCCCGCGCCGCCGGAACTTCCGCTGCCGGGGAGTTTGGGGCTCTGCGAAGGGGCTGGGCAGCCGGGCGCCCCGCCCTTCCCTTTGGTGCAGCGGGCTACGTATGTTCCGCGGGGCCGTGGCCCAGCGAGCGTACCCCGTTGCCCTCCTGGTCTTCCCAAGACCTGCGGCCGGGCTCCGAGGGACCTGGCCGGGCTTGGCGAGCAGAGCGCTTGTATGCCACGACGCTGAGGACGTGCGGGCCGGGCGCTAGGCTTTTTTTTCTTTATTTTTTCAAGAGAAAACCGGCTGCTGAGAAATCACTGGTGTCTCTGAAAGTAGTTGTAGGCAGAGTAGCACCTAGTTTTACAGCAGCGAGTCTCATTCAAGTTTTTAGCTCCCCATTGGGGAAGAAAGTAGCAAACATCAGGTGAAGAAGGCTGGGAAAGAGAATGTGTTCAAATGAGAAAGAACTCGCCACCAAGATCACAGACATGACCAAAATACGGATTTTTTGTAGCAGTACGATGCGTTTCTGCAGTTGAAAATGCCCTTGGCCTCAAAGTGTACATTCACCTGTATTTGTAGACTCTGGGGATGCTATTTATAATTTTGCCTCTATTTTGCTGGCTGTTTACTTTTGATCACCTTTTCCTGTAACAATTATCTTGTAATATTTTCGATAAAGAGAGTCTTTTCCCTTGTAGGAAAAAATTTATTTAATTTGGTAATTCATTACTGAGAGTGACCTGTATCTTTCTGGGGTCACTGTCAAATTGGGAACATTGTCACCAGTTAGCTGAGGATTCTTTTGCTTAGTTTGGATGGAAATCGTGACTCTGAGAAGTGTGGCTCCCTTGATATCATATGCTCAGGTGCCTTAGTGTCACAGCTTTCAGAACCTCCAAATCACTCATCAGCCCTCGAGCACCCCCGGCAGCCTCTGCTGAAGTTGGAGGTGGGGGCGGGGACTCTCCGTGGACTGTGCAGATTTCTGCAGGTCATCCCTGGTCACCAATGGTCATGGCTGACAAACTGCACTGGTCTCGGGAACTCTTCACAGCTTACTTAGCCCCTGTTGTAGTTTGGGGTTTGCAAGGAGAACAAGACAATACAGGACACATAATTTATAGTATTCTTTATTTTTTACAGTATTATTTATGATAGTCACCCCAAGAGTCAAATACAAAGTACAAGAAATCTGTCTACATTATAAAGACCTAGAGAATCTAGCCGAGGGCTTAAATCCCACTACAGTGTCCTGCATGAGTCAAGCTGAAGACCTACAGCCTATGACAGTACCTTATACAAGTCCACCTGGAGGCCTAGGGCCCACACTGACTCACACAAGTCTGTTTCACAGGTCTTCACTGGGAATTCCCAAAGATCAACTGTGGAAGCTAGAAAGTCTATGCCAGCAGGGTGAAGGATCTGTGCCAGTAGGTTGAGGGTTCTGCACAGGAGCCAAGAAGCAACACTCAAAATAAGGAACAGGGCTCCCCGACAAAGTACCACAGCCATCCTCACAACAACGAGGTCCTGAGCTCCTCAAAAAATGAGAAGAGCCAAGTTCATGTCAGGAAACTAGTGTGACAAGCTTATCCCGGAGACTGAATAGCACACATGTTCCCCTCCAGAGCCAGGAAGTGATACTCTAAGGACCAAAGCTCCCCCAGAGTGAACCACAGCCATTCTCAGCCACAAGATCCCAGGCTCCTCCAATGATAATAGCCAAGTTCCTCTCAGGGAAGCCAGCAGGACAAGCTCCTCCAGCAGAACCAACAGCTCCAAACAGCAACAACACTTAGGAGAACCCACAGCATTTCAGAAAACCAACAACACTTTCCCTCCAAGTCTCATTTTTATGCTGGCCACAATCCTTAGGTGGGCCATTTACACTCAGCACCACACTGTCAGTTCAGGTGATATTTAAACTGACCATCCATTTTCAATCCACCATGACCCCTGACCTGCGCTTTTCTAAAAATGTTTGCAGTACATAGTGATCACTTTGCTCCCAGGAAGTTGGTACATCCTGTATTTGTTTTTCCTTCCCCTTCTTTCTTTCTCTTTTCCCACCATCTTTTGATCTCCTTCCTATTTGCTAAAGATCTATCTCCCTTTTTCAATTTGTTTGGAGACAGGGTCTTGCTTTGTAGTCCAGGCTGGCCTTGAACTCACTTTGTAAGCCCAGGCTGTCCTTGAACTCAGCAATCCTCTTGCCTCAGCCTCCCAAGTGCTGACATTATAGGTATGTGTCACTGTGCTTGGCTTAATTTCTATTATCTTTTATTTTTGTCTTTATCCTTTGGGTTTCTTTTTTTTTTAATCAGTACCAGGGATCGAACTCACGTCCTCGCACTTGCAAGGCAGGCGCTTATGCCACCAAGCTAAATCCCCAGCCTCTCCTTTGGGTTTCTCATATAAGAAAAGCTATGTGATATTTGAGCTTGTATGTGTGATTTATTTCATTTAACCTAATTGTCTCAATGTGCATCCATTTTTCTACTAGTTTTTTTGTTTTGTGTTTAGGGGCTTCTTCTGGTACCGGAAATTGAACTCAGGACCTTGCACTTGCCAGACAAGTGCTTATGCCAATGAACTATATCCCCAGCCCCCTACTAGCTCTTTTTAAAATATATTTTCCAATCCTTGGGACTGGGGATTTAGCTCAGCAGCATAAGCGCCTGCCTGGCAAACACAAGGTCGCAAGTTCAATCCCTGGTACAGAAAAAAAATCCTTAAATTTTTTTTAAATTTTATTTTGAAGGTAGTAAAATACAACAGAATAAGACAGAACAAAGCCAATCAAGACAATGCAGTGAAATTGGTACAGAAGTTCACAGCAGGATACTGGGATAACATTAATAGGTACCATAGTATATCTTGTTATCTTCACAATAGCTGTCCATTCAATTAGGTATAGCAAAATCAAACCCAAAACAGAACATTATAAAATCAGTCGAAAGAGAATATTGAATAGAGCAAAACAATTAATCAGAACAAAGCAAAATGTGAAAACATTTGCCTTCAAACAGAAGGTAGAAGGAAATCCCCCATATTTGCTGTATTGCATATGGTCATCCTCCCAAGAGATGCTCAGACTTCTGCCCCAGCTGCTAAGGGTGGGGGGATGTTTGATTGTCAGCCCGTGCACCAGTAG